>JAWPHD010005960.1:0-152932 GCA_037043455.1 Cyrtodaria siliqua
TTTGTAGGTCACGTCACCACAAAAGTCAGGTTGTAATAGTCCTTGTCTCAGAAGAGTTCTTAAATTACTTTCATATTTGGAAAGAAGATCAGGGTAACGATAATAAAATATGCAAATGTTTTTCGAAGTTTATGGTAACGGTAGCCCTGATGGAGTAGATTTTTAGTTATACAAATATTACAAATAGTCTACAACTGGAGTAATAGCTCTAGAAAAACGAATACGTTGAGACACATAGACCTCTAGAACGTTGCTCGGGGAACATCCCCATCTACACGGCTATAATTAACAATATCAAAATTAAAATCATCACCCTTGTCATATATTTTGCTAATTATTTCACCATTTTCATTAGAGAGATGTACTTCGGTAAAAGAAGTGTTAGTATCAGAAATATTAGATTTGTTAAGTTCTTCAGGATATATATTATTAAACATAGTAAACAAGAAAGGGTTGTTAGTGTTTAATATGTCATCCAGATACAGAGAGGTATCATTAAAGGCTTCAATAACATCTGCATGGTATCAGACAACATGAAATCTCTTTCACAGCACTATAAAAACAAATCTGCAACAAATCATACCCATAGGGATACCAACAATTTGTCTATAAACGGTAGTTTCATACCTCACGAAAATAGTATATAATAGAAAAATAAGCGACTCACAAACTTCATGGCAACTCCACATAGTATAAATGTCCAAACTGCTGGTAGTAAAAAACGCTTTAATATTGTTACAGCCCAAATATGTAGTATTTGCCCTAGCAGAAGTGTTTTGAATGAGAGCAATAAGCTTGGCTTTTGATAAGGTTGTGTGATAAAGTTGTATATAATGTAAAACAAGCATAGTACTTATAGATGAAGCTTGATGTTTATAGCACATTTTAACAAGAATTTTTAAAACACCAGAATAAATCAATCCAAGAGTTTTCATAAGCTTTTAAATTAGCACACTATTGTTAACGACAGTATGTTAAATGTTTGGAGGTATCTGTAATGGTGCAAGAACTATAATTCGAAATAAAACGGACTTTATATGGTTGTTTGTGTACTTTGGGAATCCCGTACATCGTTGGAAGTCTGTTTGGCTTTTCGTCTATTCCAGCCTTGAAAAGCGTGCAAGTGAGTGATATGCGTCGAAACAACATTATCTTCAGTACTGGAGTATATGAATGATTAGTCCAGAGTTACTGAGATAAAACATTGACGTAATGGAGGCGCCAAACAATAATAATATATTATTATCTGCTTTATCAGCAGGAACTAAAACAAACTTATTATGAAAGAAAGAAATACTTAAAACGTTGTTATTACAAACGTCCTTCTGTTTTCAAATATTTGGAGTTACTGAAATCACATGACAAGATAGAAATAATAAAACTTTCGTTATATGTTAAAGAATCAATTATATTAAGAAACGCATTATTAACTATTGAAAGGTAGTTACGTAGTTCAACCTCCTACTCTTATTTACTATACTACATAATAATAATAATAATAATGAAATGATAAATTATACCATTTGTATATATTTCACCATTGAAATCACATGACAAAAAATAATAAAACTTCTGTTATATGTTAAAGAATCAATTGTATTAAGAAACGCTTTATTAACTATTGAAAGGTAGTTACTTAGTTCAACCTCCTACTCTTATTTACTATACTACATAATAATAATAATAACAATAATAATGAAATGATTAATTATACCATTTGTATATATTTCATCATTTACTTGTATATATACGTTGACATCATATATGCTAATATGTATGTATTGTAGACGATGTACTTTGTACAAGTCTGAATAAAAAGTCTGTCTGTCTGTCTATGAAATTCCTGGATTCCCGATTTTAAATTACGAAATGAAAACCTAGGTCTAGGGAAAAGTAGGGAGTGGTTAGCCGTATAGAAGTTTATACGGGAATCTATGATGTTAAAAATAGTATGTTTCCAAATAGAAATGGAGTTAGGGTCAGCATAGAAGTTATAGAAGTTAATACGGGGATCTATGATGTTAAAAATAGTCTCGTTTCCAAATAGAAATGGAGTTAGGGTCAGCATGTTCTCTACGATATCCTCAATGGATTGGGCGATCGATCTGACCACGCCATGCATTAAACTCAATCACAGAAGGCAAACTATACTTCGGACCTTTAGAAAACCAATGCCAAATACTTTTATCTATAATATCAAAATTACCAGTAATGACATGACCGACCGGAGTATAGCCAAATAATTTAAATGTTCTACACTCCTATTTTGTTGTAGTTGAAAATATTTCTCTTATTGTTTTTTGTACTTATAACAAATTATAGAATTTTCGGAATATTTATTAATAGAATCAATAAGACGATTATCTCTAAAAATATTTGGTATATCAATGAAATTATTGCCCTTATTAAGATAAAGAATTTCTAGAAAAGGTCTGACGTGATCAGACCCCTTGTCAATATGGGGTCGGAGAACATGCTGCGTATAGCTTTGAATTATGGAAGCAGTGTTATACAAAGGATATGTTCGAATGAAAACTGTGTCTGCTTCCTCGTCAATCAGCTGAAGTGTAGAAAAGGATAGAGAGGTGAGATATGTCAAGGTTGCGTGGACCTGACAGTGTACAGGCGGAATTACTGTCAGTTAGTATTAGTAAACGCACGTTAAATCAAAATTCTTTAATATTTTGTTGTAAGTGTCTGTTATTTGATGTTTAACAGTAAAATATTAAACCGATTTTCTTTTTGTCTTCTATGTTATGTGTCCTTTACGCAATTTTGCATTTCTTTTAGCAATGAAATAAGTCAAACGGTTGAAGAAAGTCAAATTAATTCTCCAAAAATACGATTTTCACTGGATATGGGCCTAGTTTTACTGTGTAGGATTTAATCATTACGTTTATGGCAATGCGTCGTTGTTAGCATTGCTCTTCGTTGGCCAATCTTCAATTACACGGGTGAATTTATATAGAGCCAAGTTAAGGTCTTTAACTTAATTCTTATAAAATCAACTAGTACGTATTTGCGTGTTTATTTTTAAATTTGTTTAGTGAATACTTTTTTTTATCTAACATGGTCTAATTAGAATTTGCTTTAAATAGAATAAAAATGTCATAAAACGGTTTTATTTCATATATAATTGTCTCCCTCTCTCAACAATACAAAGCCAACGCCTGACGTACATAATTTCAGAGCCTAGTAGCACATGGTTCATAACGATGGTCGTTCGATAATGTTCTTTATTTTTGTTCAAAACTCGTTTATACACAGGTGTTATGTTCACGGCTCAACTTGATATTGTTGCGAATTACGATGTTTTTAACAACTCCTTTGTGATTTTACATAATGCACTTTTTATTTAATAAATCACAGTTTCGTTTGTAAAGCATGTATCTTTATATCAGTTTAAAGAATTAGAACGTTACCCTTTATAAACTATCACGTAAGTTCATTTCATAACTTATAGTCAATGACCTTGACACGTGTCATTTTAAATTATTCTGAGAAAGATGCCTGAAACATATACACATATATTTTGAAATATTATATTTTGGTATAGCTAAATTACCAAATGGGAAAGTTTGGCTTCCTTCTAAGTCCTTGATAATTTGGGAATTTGCATATGACAACACAAATGTGTATTTTAAAGCTAAATCCATAACAGTATTTCCCGTTAAAAGATCTTTTATAGAACCTTAATAATTATACAAATTTTAAAAATATGATTGCAAATAGACAATCGCTTAAATACAATTAAATTAAAACACAATAAGTACAGCTTGTATCACAATACGATGAAAACTTTGAGTTTTAACTTGGAGTTTAAATCGAAGTAAATAGTTACAACAACTCTATATACGTTTCATTTATTTTAAGTTTACATCTGTAGCTAAATGAGCCTGACGCGATCAGTGGAGTCAAGTATACTGATAAGTTTTGAAAAACACAGCACTCACAATATGTCCGATATTTCTTCAGAAAAGAGGATTTAGAGTTTATACAACACATCTTTAAATCATATTTTCTGAAGAATCATCTAACATTTTTATACTAGACATCTTTATAAACACGCTGAAAGGAAAGGACCGTAACGGATGTTGTGATAACTCGTGGTCCAATCCATTTGTAAATGTTATTTAGTATTGTAATTTTTATATCACATGTATTTATGTGTTTATGTAAATAACATCAAGCAATAAAATATTACTAAATTAAATTATATTAAATTAAATAACCACGCTGAGGGTTCGAATCCCACCGAGAGCTCAACTTGTGAGAAAGAGTCGATTCTTAAGGATGGCGGGAAGTATACAGTGATGGTTCTACCCAGGACAAATGGGGTGGTCTTCCTCTATGACAAAAAAAACGACCGTAAACAACTTTGGATCTCCTGGTCAGGCCATTTTAACCTTCAGGGAATCAGGTCTACTACAACCTAACTAGTAATAGGTCATACAAGGCTCTACATGCACAGAAATACAAGAAAACAACTTTTAAGGGCTGGCCCCATTTTTTATTCAGTCATTAAAGGTTCTAAAAACATGAAAAGCTATTAATAAATATTTTAATAAATGGCGATTTTCATATCACACCCTGCATTGGCTCTCGAGATAAAGCTTTTCGGCCGATATGATGGTCTCGAGCCGATGCAGGGTTTGATATGAAAATGCCCTTTCATTATTTTCTAGTTTATATATTATACTGCTAATGCTATACATTTACTGATATAATGAAAGGCCGATTGGTTACTTATACGAGAGAGAGGGTGTGGCTAATATAATGATTGACAATTAATACACTGTCTTAAACAGTTACTATTCTATAGAAAGGTATATCCAGTTAAAATCATAAACAACTACCGCCATGTCCGCAATAATTCCTTTTGGATCGAGGAGAAAAATGTAATTTGTATAGAAACCTATTCGTTCTGTTGATGAAAGACGTGCCATCTGAAACTGGATATTCTTTTTACGATTAATCCGGACTCAGTGATAGCATAGGAACGGCTAAAGCTGTAGTACCTGAACACAATCCGGACTCAGTGATAGCATAGGAACGGCTAAAGCTGTAGTACCTGAACACAATCCGGACTCAATGATAGCATAGGAACGGCTAAAGCTGTAATACCTGCCCACAATCCGGACTAGTGATAGCATAGGAACGGCTAAAGCTGTAGTACCTGCCCACAAACCGGACTCAATGATAGAATAGGAACGGCTAAAGCTGTAGAACCTGCCCACAATCCGGACTAGTGATAGCATAGGAACGGCTAAAGCTGTAGCACCTGTCCAAAATCCGGACTCAGTGATAGCATAGGAACGGCTAAAGCTGTAGTACCTGCCCACAATCCGGACTCAGTGATAGCATAGGAACGGCTAAAGCTGTAGCACCTGCCCACAATCCGGACTCATTGATAGCATAGGAACGGCTAAAGTTATAGTACCTGCCCACAATCCGGACTAAGTGATATTATAGGAACGGCTAAAGCTGTAGTACCTGCCCACAATCCGGACTAAGTGATAGCATAGGAACGGCTAAAGCTGTAGTACCTGCCCACAATCCGGACTCAGTGATAGCATATGAACGGCTAAAGCTATAGTACCTGCCTACAATCCGAACTAAGTGATAGCATAGGAACGGCTAAAGCTGAAGTACCTGCCCACAATCCGGACTCAATGATAGCATAGGAACGGCTAAAGCTGTAGAACCTGCCCACAATCCGAACTAATTGATAGCATAGGAACGGCTAAAGCTGAAGTACCTGCCCACAATCCGGACTCAGAGATAGCATAGGAACGGCTAAAGCTATAGTACCTGCCCACAATCCGGACTCAGTGATAGCATAGGAACGGCTAAAGCTATAGTAACTGCCCACAATCCGGACTCAATGATAGCATAGGAACGGCTAAAGCTGTAGTACCTGCCCACAATCCGGACTCAGTGATAGCATAGGAACGGCGAAAGCTGTAGCACCTGCCCACATGATGCTAACCCTTTAAAGTAGGAACTTTGACTGTTGAGAGTGTTGGGCTCGTGTTGACAAAACTGTATATTTCACGATACTCTATTGATTATAAGTTTGCCGTTTCTATAGGTATTGCTGATTATATTTTACGATTAATCCAAACTCAGTGATAGCATAGGAACGGCTAAAGTTGTAGCACCTGCACACATTATGCAAAACCTTTAAAGAAGGAACTTTGACTGTTATGAGTGTTGGGCTCGTGTTGACGAAACGTGTCTACAAAAGGTAAACATTCCATGTATATTTATTAGGAACTGTATGTTTCACGATACTCTATTGATTATAAGTTAAGTGTTGCTGATTAAAGTTTTAGTTTTATAATTAAACAAGAAGTAAAGCAACCCAATTATTAACAAGACAACATACTTTTACAGTGTATTTTCCGATAAATGTTTGTTCAATAATAAGTACTATAACACACTCCGAACACATTACTTCTAAGCAAGAAAGATGTAACATAAATAACGATATTTGATCTTATCAATACACCTGACATTTCTAAAACTGTGGTTACTTTCTATACCAAAAAGTTCATTATTATAAAAACATATACGTGTACATGTATATGTGTACGTCAACTACAATTTTGGGACAAGTCTCTGTACAATTAATATAATACTGGAAAATTCCATCGTATAATAGACCCTTATAATTATATGGTTGTTACATGAATTGTGAACAGCACATGTTTATTTAAATTTTACTGACTTTTATCAGTTAAGAGACACGGCCAACTAAACTAAAGGGCTTCTATTCCCCAAGTAGGCCGTTGGCAGAAGATGAAGCCGCACGTAATCGTTCCCGATAAAGCAGCACTTGCTCACTAAGGAATGTATATCTTTACTCGATGAAACTCTTTATCTGTGATGAGTATAGGTATAAAAATCGAACAAGAAAAGCGGCAATCAAGGACGACTGTCATCCACAAACATACACGAAACGAAGATCAAATTTAAAGATGAATAAAATGCCAAATAAGACATTACAAACACAAAAGGGTTGACAATAGGGTTACCGCCTTGGAACGGTCAGTGGCAAAAAAGACCGCTGGGAGTTTAAACCAGGTTTTAGGGTGCACCAAACCTCACACTTACACTACTGTCAATCCAATAAAACGAGATGCCATGATATATTCTCTAACCAACAAGATAGCAATAATAGGCAATATAAGTAAACCACAAAGATGCTCGTGTATATATAAATACAAAAAAACAATAGCCCAGAAAGCCACAAAGAAGGGAAGTCGTATGTTATCATTTTCTGATGAAACTACAGTCTTGTAAGAGATATAGCTTATTATTAAAACCCCTGTGTGATCTCATACGCAAGCTACACATTTTACAAGCCACAAGCTATGCCTGTAGCTGTTTTCACTCTGAACATGTTGAAATGTCAACACGGATTAATGTATGGTTATCTGGTTATGCGTATGAAATTAAAATGAAACTATTATGCTTCAAGTCTACCGTAATAAATACTATATGTCATAAATATGAGGTTTTTGTTGTTGTTGTTTAAATTGAGATTTATCTTTCAAGTAATATCAGTTGTGTGTACAGCTACAATTGTGAGTTACTATTTAGTTTAAACATACATAAATTACAATATTACAATGGAAATGTACAACGTACTCATGTATGTGGATAAGAATGATGTGAACAATTGATTATAGAATTATTTTACTTAGCGTGGTAAATTGTAGTTTATATGGAAATGACGGTTAAAGTCTCTCGTTTTACAGATAAAACACACATACACGCATCAATATATATATATAAATACATAAAGGAGTTCAAAGAAAAAGGAAAAACGATTTAAAAAAGTAGAAAAGTAAAAAGGCAATAAAAAACCCATAAACCGTTAGATTAGAAAGGAGGGCGTCAAAAAAAAGCACCAGAGAGTGCCATGATTATTCAGTTCTATTACATAAGTGTTTAGAGGAACAATAACTCACATATATAATTTCGCTTTTATTGTATAGGCATAGTCGCGGTCTTACGCCTCTTGTATATAAAATTCTGACTTACGTTTTTTGAAACTATTCAAACGATCTGACTTCGCGTTTTTTTCAATATAGAATAGTTCGATAATATGAAATTTATTTCGCAATCTCGCAATTTAAAACGCGAGATCGCGATAGCCTATTGATTATAAGTTTGCCGTCTCTGTACGTATTGTTGATTAAATTAGTTTTAGATTTAAACAAGAAGTAAAGCAAACCATTTAATAACAAGGAATATAATAATGGACCTTTGGAAACGGCCGAGCTCGACACATACGAAATATTGCAGTCTCGGTTTGATTGAGACTGTTCATGAGCGGTAGTGAAATATGCTAGCTACCGCTCACGCCCTCTAGTCTCGTGTTGAGCGAACCTCAATATTCATAAAATCAATAATACACAATTTTAACCATCCCGAAGATGGCATGCATACGGCGGTAGACATTGAGTTTATCGCTTCCCCATGTCGTACGGCGTATGCTCCCAGTATCTAATAAAATTAATTGACCCGGAGAGCGAAAAAAAAAATAATGGAATTTAGTTGGGAGCAGCGGTTATGAAGCCTGCGTATTACAAGTAACAGCCAAAAGACTAAATTAAAAAGCAGACAACATATCCTATAAGCGGTTAAACAATAACCAGAGCCTTTTATCGGCCGGAGTAGTGGAACCACCGAATCAAAAATAAAGTAAGAAAACAAAAGAAATTGAACAAGACAATATATATAATTATATATTTTCCGATAAATGTTTGTTAATATAATAAGTAATATAACACACTCCGAACACATTGCTTCTAAGCAAGAAAGATGTTCGACAAAAAAGATATTTCATCTTAAACCTGACACTTTTAAAACTGTGGTAACTGTGTATACAAAAAAGTTAACTATTATAAAAACATATAAGTGTACATGTATATTTGTATGCTAAATACAATTTTGGGACATGACACTATACAATTACTATAATATTGGACGATTCCATTGTATAAATGACCTTCAAAATCGTATGGTTGTTACCGGAATTGTAAAAGCACATACTTATTTATATTTTTACTCAGTTTGTTTCAGTTAAGAGACAGTTAAGGGACACGGTACTTGAACTAAACTCAAGGGCATCTGTTCCCCAAGTAGGGCATTGACAGAAGACGAAGCCGAACTTAATCATAGCCGATAAAGCAGCACATGCACATGACTGTGTATCTTTACTCTTTATATGTGACGAAGCCGAACTTAATCGTTGACGATAAAGCAGCACATGCACATGACTGTGTATCTTTACTCTTTATATGTGATGAAGCCAAACTTAATCGTTGCCGATAAAGCAGCACTTGCCCATGACTGTGTATCTTTACTCTTTATATGTGATGAAGCCAAACTTTATCACAACTGAATCTCTACTTGAGTGAGGAATCTCAGAAATCGACCACCATATATAGATAATATCATGTTAGTGCCTGATCACATCCAGTTTATCATGTGCGGCAGAGAAACAAATGAAGTCCGAGGCTGTGCCGAGGGCTTCATTTATTTCGTGCCGAACCTGATAAACTGGATACGACCAGGCACTAACATAATATTCTATTGATCAGGTTTATCGTTTAATCATTTAATTTACCTTTTTTCCATTTTGTTCCCATTTTTGTGCTTTCAAAAATACCCTGACGTCATCAAATATGCCCTGACGTCATCAAAATATGCTGGCGTCATCAAACGTGGTGCACCTAACGGGAAAGGAACGTAACTGCCGACATAAGGTTTTATCTCAGGCACCCTGTTTCTCGGCAGAATTATTCAGATCGACATGATATATAACCTTACATGTGTTGAAAATGACGTAAAACACCATACAAACAAAGTATCTGTAATGAAGCTGCGCTTTGTAATTTTACGATAAAAGCGAACATTATTTGTGAAAGATGAAGCCTCAACCTTCTGTAAAACTAAGATGATGCATGATATCATTTTGAAATAAAGCCATACTATTAAGAGAAGTAGATTATAATTAATCCCTTGTAGAGATCGCATCTCAAGCTACAAAGTCATTATCTATGCCTGCATCTGTTTTCACATTGAAATGTCAACATTGATTAGTTTATTGTTATTCATATGCAATTAAAATTAAACTATTATGTTTCATGTCTACCATAATAAATAATATGTTTTTGTTGTTTAAAGTGAGATTTATCTATAGTTATATAAATTTTGCCTGTAGCTACATCTGTGAGGTACTATTCAGTTTTAACATGTAATTACAAAGGAATTGTACAAAGCATAGGAGGATAAGAATGATGTTAACAATTGATTATAACATTATTTTACTTAGGATGGTAAATTTGTAACTTGCATGCAAATGACGGTTAAAGTTGCTCATTTTAAAGATCAAACACACGCATCAAAATACATCAAAGAACGGATTTCAAAGGAAAAGGAAAAGCTATTTACAAAAGTAAGCAATAAAAAAACAACAAACAAAAACAGCAACAATGTTGGATTACAAAGGACGGTGTTAAAATAGGGCACCAGAGAATGGCATGATTAGTCAGTTTCTATTACATACACATATATACCTTCGCATTAATTTTATAGGCATAGCCGCTGTCTTTCGCCTCTTTTATATAACATTCTGACTTAAGTTTCTTAAAACTAAAACTATCGAACCGATCGGTTTTACGATACAATTGTATAATTTACACCTGACATAATTGCACGTGTTCAGTGAATGTGAATAGTATATATTTATTTCATCTGGTAAATGACTTTCCTAAGTAGAAAATTGATTTTTGTTAAAGCTGCACTTAAAACCTAATCAGGCCTGTAATTCACCAACTATTCTTAGACTTGAGCTCAAGTACTCAAATTTCATTCACAAATATTGCAATGACGTCAGATGATAAACAATCGTAAGAAGTTGCTACTTATTGTAAATAAATTATATATTATATATTAAAAATATTAGTATTTATCATATTTATTACCTAGCAGCTTAGTATTAATGTTAAATATCATTTACACTTTAGACATATTTGTGATTGAAATTGACGTACTTGGTCTTAAGTCTAAGAATATTCTCAGGAATGGTTGGTGAATTCAAGGCCTGATCGTTAATGGTTAATGTACATACAGTATACATGCAGTTCCGAGTCATTTAAAACAACTCTCATTTCGCTAATTTCATATTTAATAGTCTTCTCCGATTTAGAAATAATTTAAAATTCAAATTTAATATTATTTCTGGTTCACAAGGACATTTCATATGTTTCTTATTCTTCTGAATTCGGCTATTGTCATGTGCTTCTTTCAAGGCCATTATAACTAGATATGTAGACATATTACATGTACGGTATAGGCTGGTTTCTGCACAAGTAAGAACAAAGGCCATTTGATTACTATCTTTCTCTTGTTTGTCTTAATATTAGAAATAAATATTCTTTGTCAAATTTTAAACCCCGCTCTCTCTCCCTCATTTCATGGTTTTCCAATATTTACTACACCCGTGGAGACTTCCACGCGATAGTATGCTAAGTGCATCTTTACATTAGTAAAATTTACAGGAGAACCAAAACCATTTAAAAAGCATCAGTGAACAGTTAATTAATCCTTACTATAAATCATTATTTATTATGTACAAATGTGTATTGTAACAATACAAGCACCAGGTTTTTTTCAATTGTCAATATTCAATAAGTTTTCTCGAAAGATGGTACTAAAATTATGTATAACTTAGAACAGTTTTACACTTAAATTCGACATACCATCTGTTCAGTGCGAAACTATTATTATTAATTGATTTAAAAATAACTATACTAGCTCATATTCAGATTGTATTTTTATTTAAGTATGCATTGAAAAAATCTTTAATGACAAAACACAGATATTTTAAGAATAAAATCAAAAATGAAATTCTTCACAATTCAGGTTTTCCTACATTAAATATGCTAAATAGGCATTGACACTCGGAATGTTTCGCTTTTTGTGTGTGTTTTTTTGCAAAATTGTCATTCCAGTTCTTTGTGAAAATGCATTTTACAAGGTATACTTTTTCTGAATTATTGATACAATAACATACTATCATTTGATGCAAGAATACAAATGTTAAACGGTCAGTTAGCATTGTATCATGTTCAACCCTCTACGTGTCGAACAGGCTTCATTTTCAACAACCAAATTTGTTCTCAATTATGTATTATGGAGTTCTCCAACAGGCACAACCATTATATGTTCCCGCCTTAACTCCATTAAGTGATGGGAAAGCTTATATTGGTAGGATTTTATAACGGATATTTCGACAATAAAACACATATAAAAACATGCTTTACTGAAAAAAATGCGATAACCTGTTTAAAATTACCTATTAAATTAAGGTTTATTTCATACCCCAGCCAACCCCGTTTTCGCTTCTTGGAGAAGGAGTTGGATGGGGTATGAAAGTTAATAACCGGACCACGTAATGCTACAGAGCCTGTAACAAAAGAAGAACGACAATCAATACAAGTATGAAAAAATTACTGCATTAATATTTCAACAATCCAGAAATCGATATATAAAGAAAATGTAATAGCCTCATTAGAGTGCACGCACTTATTATCAGAAGCTATATGAGTTAGGGCTCAAGTACTTTGATTGAACACATTTACAAGTCAATGGTGAATAAGTAAAAGATTCACAAGTATGTGCTAGACAATTGGGCACACGTGATAAATGTGTGATAAGTATGCTATATTCTGTAATCGGAAATTGAGATCGTACTTCTAATGGGCATAGCGTTTGTTAGATACTGTGACCATACGCCGCTGGACATTGGGGAGGAAAATCTCTATGTCCACCGCCATATGCATGCTATCTTCGGGATGGGTAAAATTATGTATTATTGATTTTATGAATATTGAGTTCTGCTCAACCCGGGGCTAGAGGTCGTGAGCGGTAGCTAGCATATTTCGCTACCGTTCATGAACAGTCTCAATCAAACCGAGACTGCAATATTTTGTATGTGTCGTGTTCGGCCGTTTTCAAAGGTCCATTATCATACTCTTTTCTATTCTCATACAAACCAGTCAATAACTTGCAGATCGTTAAACAATTTCAATGACACCTCTTTTATCAAAGTAGCTATCCCGCCAACACCAGCAAACCTACTGAAGAATATATATAATTTGCATATTTTGAGAATTCAATCTCTACATACACTATATAAACGGCTTTAACTAGCCAGGCCAGACCCCAAACTGGAGCATTGCTTTAATAGTAGCCAACTCATAGTTTATTTAGGCATATATTCAAAGACGGTTATTTTAATTAGAGGTTAATATACGGCCTTGGAGTGCCTTTTGTCGATAATGGCACACCTAGTAAAGTATTGGCCCGATGGCTTTCGCCCGAGGGCCAAGTCCTAGGTGTGCCATTATCGACGAAAGGCACACCACGGCTGTATATTTGCCTTTTTATTACATAATTATCTTACTATAAATGGAGAAGAAGAATAAGACTAAACAGTGCACCTTTATGACAAAATACTTCGACATGTTTACAAAACGGTGTACATTAAACATGCAAATAGCATAAGATGCAAATACCTATTTGGCAAATAAATACATTACATTAAATGAATAATTTATGTTAAGTTAGTTTTCGCCCTTGTCTTTGGCTTTAATGATATATTTCAAAGCTTCAAACGTTTATTTACTGGGCGTGAACATTGAAATTGCAGTTGAGATTTCAACGTCCGCTCCTCAGCCATAGCGCGCCAATATGACGTCTTTGTATTGCTTGGTAACGTTGACGTCTTCGCGTGCGGACTGTCTGTTGCTACTGTGCCGATTTTCCATAATCCATAATGGCACAGTGTGCCGATTATGGATTTAGAAACAGGACTGATAATCATTGTTTTTCTACTAAAATATGTTACTATTTGTAGTAAGGTATGTAATAGGAACCCGTAAAACATTCTATAATTTTAATTGTCACATATACATTAATATATAACCTGAACACATTGATAGAGCTTTGATAAACAGTTTTGTAGTATAATTTTGCCGTTATTTGACGGGTTAGTTTCGTTAATGATCTTAACGCTTTACGATCGAAAATTGTTGGCTATTTGGATGATGTAAATGAAACATTGGATGCTTGCGTTAAACTCTTTTTGAAAATAGTAGTTAAAAACGATCTTTTGAAAAAATAAATCATCACAATTACCAGAGGTTTTGCAATCTCTTATATAATTAGAATGAAGGTATATCGTAATACATAATTATTAATAAATACTTCTGTTTTGAAATACCGTATACGAGGTTCACGCCTGATTAATAAGATAGTACTGTCATGACTCTGTTTAAACACCCGGAAGGAAACCATCTGACTTTTCATAATGGAAATGTCTGTATTCTGACTGGCTAATCCCTTAAGATGAGCGGCCTACATGTCGTAGATATTGTCACAAATTGCTATTACTGTCTATAAAATAAATAAGTACCACATTACATATAAGGAGTCAAAAAAGAGAGTGCGCGTATTTCATTTTGGAAATATTTCAAAAGCTGTTATGACACATCTAGTAAAAGCAAGTTTTAAAATATTAAAAAAACGTATTCATTAATGAAGAAGTGATACAATGTGCCTGTGTATGAAACGTTCCTTAACTAACAGAGTTTGAGTTCCTCAAAATCAAAACGGAAAACAAAAATTGCAAAATGCATAGCGTTAAACAGCACGCATGAAGTTTAATGGGAAACAATTGATTACAATCATCTTGCTAATTACTGGTATTTCTTCTGAATTTCAACGTTTTTTTTAAATCTTCTCAAACATAAATTCAGGATGTTTTAACACATGTTCGACGTAAACGCTTACATCATTATAATATTTGTAACGATGTTGATTATGAGAGCGAATTTGAGTACCCTGTTTGATGAATCAGTGACAAATACTAGAAAAGTATCAGGGAAAAGCTTTGAAGTCTAATACAGAATCATCGAACGAAACCCACGTGAGATTAAAATAATTAAAACAAAGCACTGGACGAGCGGTTGTAATACGATTCCATAAAAGCAACGAGCAATGGTGTATGCTTTCACCTTGGGGGACAGACAACATTATATTTCTCAATATCCGATAAGCAGGGTGCACTAGATCCTCAATACTAGTTAGTCACATACACCTGAAAAAACAAATAGCAGAAACAGGATGCTGGTGAGAGGCGAAGTGGACATATTTCAAAACATTCACGTGTTACGCTGCATATATAGACCAAAGTCATGCATCCATTCTTGCTGTCATCAACAAGACATCCTAAAAACAACAAAAAAATATACATGCCTTCGCGTGATATTTTCCAGTATTTTAAGTTGTTTTTAGACATTTTGAAATTGATCACGAACATCACAACTTTTCTACAAACCTCAGTTTCGCATTTGAACTTACAAATTCTATGGGAATCAGTCAGGTTAGCGGAGATGCTTGTCAAATTATTTCTGAAACTCCATTCTAACCATTCACAACAGAAATGTAGCATAGAGACATGTTTTAAAGGACAATATCAAGACTCAGTTTTCAAATTTACCCTGAATTTCACCGTGGCCAATTCGAAACTAAAGCTAAAAACTGTAGTTAGCCATTTAAAACGAGATTTATAAAAAAAATTATAATTATTATTATAATGGTAAATTAATAGTTCAAGTTCGGCTGAACGCTGAAGACAACTAAATACGGATATTCTCGAAAGATTCCATGCATTGTTCTTATCATGTGCGTTGTATTTCTTCAGTACTTGAAACTTCTACAGCCATGTTTTGTTTCAGGAACAAGTTTATGTCTATTTAATTCGAAATCAATAAACTACCATAGATATTTACAATACACACATTGCAATATTTGTGAAAAGCAAAAATAAAATTTTATTTGGTGACGTAGAAAACTTTGAACAGGTAAATTAATCCACAGGTAAATGTATTTATCAATTATATGGCAATAGTTGTGCAACTATACAATTCAGATTTACCTCATTTCTCCGAGCAGTCACGCAGTGATAAAAGTAGTATCTATGTCATGCAAATAATACTTATTTCTACATGCAACACTAACTACTAAAGCGGTTTTACATATATGTTTCTCTCCGGGACTATCAAGAAATGTTCAGTAATGTTTAAGAGTTAAATTTGTTAATTGATAACACTACACAAATGGTGGCCATTCATTTTTAAGTTTATGGTACAGAGCGGTCCATTGCCATTGCATTTGGGTGCTGTGGTTTATATAGAACTGTTTGTCTAATTGCTTATTGGTGTCTGATAATAGTATCAACTTGTCTCTGTAATATTTAAATGTTGTAGCTAAAATTGTTAAACATAGGTGTAAAAGTAGGACAGGAAATGTAGCACTCACAGAACTCTGTCAGCCCAAACACATATTCTTAACAAACAGACAAGGAAAAGTAGCACTCACAGAACACAGCCAGCCAAAACACACATTCTAAACAGACAGCAATTACAAGGAAAAGTAGCACCCACAGAACACAGCCAGCCAAAACGCACATTTTTAACAAACAGCAATTACAAGGAAAAGTAGCACCCACAGAACACAGCCAGCCGAAACGCACATTCTAAACAAACAGCAATTACAAGGAAAAGTAACAGTCACAGAATACAGTCAGCCCAAACACAGATTCTAAACAAACAGACAAGGAAAAGTAGCACGCACAGAACACAGCCAGCCGAAACACACATTCTAAACAAACAGCAATTACAAGGAAAAGTAGCACCCACAGAACACAGCCAGCCGAAACACACATTCTAAACCGACAGCAATTACAAGGAAAAGCAGCAGTCACAGAATACAGTCAGCCCAAACACAGATTCTAAACAAACAGACAAGGAAAAGTAGCACGCACAGAACACAGCCAGCCAAAACACACATTCTAAACAGACAGCAATTACAAGGAAAAGTAGCACCCACAGAACACAGCCAGCCAAAACGCACATTTTTAACAAACAGCAATTACAAGGAAAAGTAGCACCCACAGAACACAGCCAGCCGAAACGCACATTCTAAACAAACAGCAATTACAAGGAAAAGTAACAGTCACAGAATACAGTCAGCCCAAACACAGATTCTAAACAAACAGACAAGGAAAAGTAGCACGCACAGAACACAGCCAGCCGAAACACACATTCTAAACAAACAGCAATTACAAGGAAAAGTAGCACCCACAGAACACAGCCAGCCGAAACACACATTCTAAACCGACAGCAATTACAAGGAAAAGCAGCAGTCACAGAATACAGTCAGCCCAAACACAGATTCTAAACAAACAGACAAGGAAAAGTAGCACGCACAGAACACAGCCAGCCAAAACACACATTCTAAACAGACAGCAATTACAAGGAAAAGTAGCACGCACAGAACACAGCCAGCCGAAACACACATTCTAAACAAACAGCAATTACAAGGAAAAGTAGCACCCACAGAACACAGCCAGCCGAAACGCACATTCTAAACAAACAGCAATTACAAGGAAAAGTAGCAGTCACAGAATACAGTCAGCACAAACACAGATTCTAAACAAACAGACAAGGAAAAGTAGCACGCACAGAACACAGCCAGCCGAAACACACATTCTAAACAAACAGCAATTACAAGGAAAAGTAGCACCCACAGAACACAGCCAGCCGAAACACACATTCTAAACAAACAGCAATTACAAGGAAAAGCAGCAGTCACAGAATACAGTCAGCCCAAACACAGATTCTAAACAAACAGACAAGGAAAAGTAGCACGCACAGAACACAGCCAGCCGAAATACACATTTTGAACAAACAGCAATTACAAGGAAAAGTAGCACCCACAGAACACAGCCAGCCGAAACACACATTCTAAACAAACAGCAATTACAAGGAAAAGTAGCAGTCACAGAATACAGTCAGCGCAGAACACACATTCTAAACAAATAGAAATTACAAGGAAAAGCAGAACTCATATAACCTAGTCAGCCGAAACACACATTCTAAACAAACAGAAATTACAAGGAAAATAAGTACTCACAGAACACAGTCAGCCAAAAACACACATTCTAAACAAACAGCAATTACAAGGAAAAGTTGAAACAAAGTATAAGCAACCACAAGCATAACATGGTTGACAATAAGGATGCGACCTTGGAGCGGCGAGTGGCAAAAGGCCACAGGGTGTATAAACCAGATTCTAGGGTGCACCTAATATAACTTTTAAGCAGTTGTCACCCAGATAAAACGGGACAGTATAAATATCGAACTTTCCACCAGGCCTTATCCTCTAACACATTTGGCAGCAATAACGTTGTAGATATTAAATAAATACCTGTATAACATAAGTACATTATGTTATAGAGATATCAAGTTAAATGATAATACAACACCTGAACACCCACCAACCCACGCACATCATGAGTGTCTGAATAAAGTATCACATTAATGTTTATTGGTTACTGTAACAAATTCACATTAAGTGATATTAGACAGTGTACTTTTAAGAGGAATGTGCCATATATTTTGACCATGCAATAGTGAACAAGAATGAGTGTTTTTTCTATTGTGCAATTGAGACGATAATTGAGTGTTATATTTGGGTGGTCAGTCTGTGTTGGAAATTGGTGGTGATATGTTGTGCTATTAAGAGGTGCAGTAACTTGAGGAAATGAATATGCAGATATGATGTATTAGAACTGAAGGTGTTTGGTGAGTAAATTAAAATTATCAGTAGTTTGTGAAATATTGGAATTGTGCTATTTTACCTATACATTGACACTGACTTTGTCAAATACAAAAATTGCACAATTTTGGAATATAAGGAAAAGCTTTATTATTTTATAGGGGAACGTCCCTCCTTTTTCGTGGCGATGATGTAGTAGATGGTGTGGAGATGGTATGTGATGTAGGGTACAGATCGCAGTCAAGCGATATAGATACGGGCAATATGATATATTTGTGATATAGATTGAAGCAGTTGATAGGCTGTACAGTGAAGTGATATAGCCTATGCACAGAAGAGTGGTGATATAATCAATATTATATATCCGTGATATAGATGGATTCAGTCAGTAGATGGGCTGTATAGTAATGTGATATAGCCTGTGCATACAGGATTGGTGATACTATGCATATTATATATTAGTAAGCTAGAGTTTGCAACAAGGTGTACATAGGATGCTGTTATCTATATTTGTCATAGATAGTGAGGGATTGTGCCGCCTATGAAGTATTAATGGTTTGCCAACTAAAGGCAACAGTCATATTAATAATCTACAACAATTGGATATTACATAGACAGAGAATAAACTTGAGAAAGGACGTTGAATTATATGACATTTTACAGTGTTTGACATTTGAGTCTGTGAACTCAAAATAGAAAGTATTTATATTAGTATTGCGTGATTTTCTAAAACTCCACGATATTTCTTTTCTTTCTATTTCAAGTTTACTATCTAACTATCCTCCGTATTTACTTTATTATTAAATACATTTGTTTATTAAAACATAACATGTCTGTTTGTACTTTACTGTTCCGATAAACAAATCGATCGATATTTTCAATATCGTCACAGTTACATATAATATTAAAATAAATACTATAGCTTTCAACAACATGCAAACAAATAGTTTAAAGACGCCACTATTTCAACTAATATTCCAAAATTACCGTTAAGATCTTAAAATGGTGCTATATATTGAAATAACTGAGTTATTTGGCAAAATAGTTCAAATTCTGATACAATCATGGACGTTGGCAGAATTATCCCCCAGGGTGTCCTGATCATGCTTGAACCTGAGACACTTTATTTGCACCTTATTTCAAAATGGTCACCCATTTTTAAAATGGCAGAAAAAAATGGCCTAAAAGTTAAAAAATGCTACAATATCAAAATATTATGCAGAAACTGGTGGTAAACGCTATTATATTATGCGTTGTGTACATATTAAAGAAAGGCTTTTATCGTTTCAAACAGTTTTTTTGTCAAATTATAATCGTATATATCATAAATTATATAAGATATGTGATTGCAATGATACAAATGAGCAGAATAGACCAAACATTAACGTTTATTTGCATAAAAGAAAACATGTTCGGCTGAAATTTTACATTCAAATAAAGTTATTGATTGTATCACCATTTACATATTACGAAGCTATTATTTAAAGTTCCTATTCTGCCATCAAAATGTAAATTTTACAACATATGTACACCGTTTCTAAACCTACTGACGACGGGGAATATATATAACTTATATATTTTGAGAATCCAGACTCTATCGACACAGTATAAACGGCTTTAACCAATCAGTCAAAACCCCAACACTGGAGCGTCGAATTAAAAGTTACCAAGTAATTTATTTTACACATATTTAATTATGGGTATTTTAAGAACCCGTGAATAAACCTATACTTTTAATCGGTAAATATACATTATAATATGACATGAACTCCTGGAGTTTCGATAACCGGTTTCGTAGTGTAATTTTACCGTTATTTGGCGGGTTATTTCCTTTAATGAATATATTGAACACGAATCAGGTTGTTCACGTTAGGAAATGTAATGAAATTATATAGTATAATTCTGACGTTATTTCTGTACGTCTGTTAAACACGTTATTTGGGCGTATCAGTACGATTGATATGAAACTTTAATTTAGTATGCAATGCTTTACTTTAAGAAGACCCCCACCCCACACCCACCTCCACACACATACACTGCCAACTTTAGAATGTGAAATCTTAAAATACAAAATCAAGTTTTGATGATGAACACGAAAAAACTGTTTCAAAGCCGGTCAGGCATGTCCTTCAACCTCTACTACGCTGGCTTCACAATTGTAAGTCACTCTATCACAGCATTATTGCCATTATTTTAAGAGCAATCACACTCCATGGCAACAATCAAACATTCTATGGATATGGTCAAGGATGTGGTATCGTTTTTTGAACCTGTACAAACGACGGTAATACATGTAACATCAGATCTTCCGATATTTGCATGGGCAAAATATTCAGAGGTAATTGTTGTTATATGGCATTTTTGAAGGTTCCATGGAATGTACTGAAACACAGGGGCTGGATAACTGTCCCCTCTGAAGCTCCTATTGAATCAAACTGAATCATTTATATCTTATTCAAATGTTTCAAAAAACAATTTTGTAAAGAACCAGATAACTGAATGTGCCTTTTACAAGCTTAAGGAAAATGTGTAATATATCAACCATACATTGACATGGCGATGAAAATAGTTTTACATCATTTAAAGAAAGTCCACAATTTCAGTCATGCAATCAGGTCCTGCATTTTGAAAATGTGCACTTGGTGCACTTGTATAGAGAAAAATATTCAGTTAGACAAAAAGTTACTTCAGAACTCACCCTCTGCGGGTTTACCCTTGGTCATGCTAGACGGTTTCCAATTTGCTTGATCGGCAAGTATCCAATGAGTACAGTTAAATTCATGAAGCGTACATTTCCGAGCATTTCTGAGGTTCATGAACAAAACAAAATGCAAATAAAGGGAGATGGTCGGGAAATATGATTGATCTGCTTTAAGAAGATGGATGATTGCAGTAACAAACATCTGTAGCCTTGTGGAAAACGTTGAGATTCACTAGGGTGGAAATGAAATTACCTCATCCAAATAGAAGAAAAGCCATTCCTTCGTGATTCTAGCGGCATTTAAATATTGATAAGAAAATGGTGGTAAATAAGCAGTCGAAGATTGTTATGCATCAATAAGGACGCTTGGTTCAAGGAACACATAACTTCTTTGCATGTTGGTTCAAGACAATAACATAACTTCTTTGCATATCTCACAGAGGATTCTGAGTCTGATTCAAGCAAGAAAAACAATGTGTTTTTCAACATAAAAATGATTGATTGAATTGATTGAATTGGATTTTATAGTCGCACCAACAGCTAGGGTCATATGGCGACTTTCCAGCTTTCCATTGGTGGAGGAAGACCCCAGGTGCCCCTCCGGGCAATTTTCGTACACGGGCGGGCACCTGGGTAGAACCACCGACGTTCCGCAAGCCAGCTGGATAGCTTCCTCACATAAAGATTCCTAGGCCCCTGAGGGATCGAACCTACAGCGGTGAGGGGCAAGTGATTTCTAGTCAGAGACGTTAACCACTCGACCACGGACGCCCCACACATAAAAATGAACTCAAATGAGAAAACAACAGTTGTGTATCGATGTAAATAAAATGACTTAAATTTCTTTTTTCGATTGTTTAGTTCATGTCAATCACGGCAATGCGATATCGGAGAGTTTCCTTCGAGCACGAAAATCGGTAAACGACACCTAAAAGGAAAAAAAATCAAGATATATTGAGACCAACGTTTGAACCGTACTGTCGAAATAAAACAAGAGATCTACGTCGCAATTGACAGATATTTGAGTGATAGTTTGTAAAGATACCAGAAGTTCAGGTATTATGACACATGTTTCAGATTGAAGCAAAGAGCCGAGTAACTGTCAAAACATTTTACGATTATCTGGAAATAAAACTGACCTGTTTTTGTTAATCACAAAATGAGTCTTAGGCATGTTTAACAAAGCAAAGTGTTGTAACAGCAGATGAAAGTGCAGTTTTATTGAGTCTGTTCATGAGAAGTAATGAAAGAAGCAATACCTCTCACGCCCCCTAGCACCGGCTTAAGCGGTATTCTACTTTAAAGCCACCTATATTGGGCTCGTTGGTCCCAAAGGACTAGTAAAAATAATACTACTGATTCGTAGCACGGGGAGACATTTACAGCCGCCACACTGCACTAAACGAACGCTAGTGTGAATGTTAATAAATACTGATAAAGGTGATCCTTTGGGAGTAACAAACACAATTAAGAGAATAAAGCAGCAGACTCGGTTTTATTGAGTCTATTCATGAGAAGTAATGAAATAAGCAACACCTCTCACGCCCCCTAGCACTGGCTTAAGTTGACACACGAACAAGTATACTATACATGTACGTGGAAAACATAAATTCAAAAGCGGGTGTAGGTAAAGTTTAATGTCCGGCTCTGACACTGTCGTGGTTGTCATCAAAGCGCCCTAATAACATTGGCATATATCAGCTTTGTCTGTCCATGGACGAGGGAAGGATTTAAAATGGCTATCAATACATTACATCGTATTCCAGTTATTTCAAAAGGCTAGAGCATTTTCTTTATTTCATGCTTTCACATGTTGCAAAAACGTTGCAACCTTCCAGAGGAAAGGGGAAAGTATGCATGGCAAACTTGGAATATATTCTTGAAACTGCAACAGTAAATGTTGTAAACCTCAGCAACATGCCTAGTTGTATTTATGAATCAGATTATGATGCTTTGGGAGAATTTACATGTGTTATGTATGATAAATCAAGTAGTACACAGATGGTAAATGAAGCCATGATACAAAGCAACTCTTGTAACTACGCAAGTCCACAAGCTACATTAATACAGCAAGCATATTGATGTGGCTATCAAGTATTATGTGAATGGTCTCAGTCAGATATGCACCCATGGTGGTCCTAGGGCAGGGAAGGGGGAAGTTTGTGGGGGTGGGCATATGCAGGGGTATTAAACATATGTACTAAATGATTGTCTAATTCCCATTACTAGAAGCAAGATTTATGTATAATTCCCCAGTGTAGAGGTTAGTGTCAAACTCTCAATGTTGGTGTAGGATTCCTTACAAATGATGGGGAATTTAGTTTTGTCTAATCACCGGCGGATATACCTGCCGCGCCAACCCCAGGTAAAATATTGATAGTGCATAATACTAAAGATCAGGTTATACTTTATCCATCTTAACGGATTTGGACATATGCTGGAGACCACTGGAACCGTATTGGACAACTCTGCCCCGCGTTTCAGATATATGTCAAGCATTTCGGCAACGTGGACATCAATTATAAGGGAAAATAGAAGCAAAGCATATGATACTACACACATAGCACGGTTGATAATATGGATATTGCCATGGCACAGTCAGTAGAAAAAAGGCAGCTTGAACCAGTGGCCTACTTGCCACTGACCGTTCCAAGGCGGTAGCCCTAGTGTCAAACCTTTTATGTTTGTGATGTCGTTTACTTTTATTATTACTTTTGCCTTCTTGTGTGTCTGTTTCCATGTTTGTTTCTGTGTTTTGTGGTTGACTGTCCTCCTTGAATGCTACTTTCCCTGTCCGATCTTTTTTTTTATTTCTTTTGAAGATAATACCCGTCCAAACTTAAAACTAAGTTGATACAAAATAAAATATATTAACTATTTCAATATAAGTAGTATTTTCGTATTTCTATGGGATTTTTGTGGATGTGGTAATGATTAAATTGGCAATAGCAAAAAGTAAGTAAGTGTGTTCCGTTAATAAGTACACCCGGATATCATAATGTATATTTTACTACGTACGAGTATAAATCGGCAATTATAAGAAATCCCGAACATCTGATAATCACGACAGAATATAAAGCATAGGTTGAACATATAATAGTATACTCAAATCTTTATTATGAATAAATGCATACTCATGCCGAACTATTTGTACAAATAATTGTTGGATTTACAGTCGAAGCCAAAATATAGTGAATGAGAGAAACGATAAGATTAATATACATCTGTGTCTAATATTTGGCGGCCATCTTGAAAATGATCAAAATTGAAATGTCTCAGGTTGTTTTTCATTTGAATATAATATTTGCAATCGCTGTGCAAAATATCATACAATCTGAACTATTTTCTGGTTATTTCCTCCGCTAATATATCACAATGTTGTTAATAAATAACGCTTATTGAGGATAGTTTGATGTATAAGACATAATAGAATTGAAACACGTAAAACATCTATAAATATGGCATAATTATGGAAGCTTTAATGTATTCTCCAAATGATGTGATGTTTATGACCATACATATAACGACATATCACGATACAGAGCTCTATGTTGACGTAGTCTATGTTGACGTACGACAATAGTTCTAGCTAGGACTAATAAAGAGGGATATAATTTGAATATATTGTTTGCACAACATCCACACAGCGACTTGATGAAATAATGTGTCGTTTGACGGCAAACTGTGTTGAGATCACATTAAGTTGACTAAAATAATACATCACGCGTTCTTTTCTGGACGAGATACTTTATGCGACACTGATTTTTGTCCGCGCGGCACTTATTACTGAATGTATTATTATAATTATTATTATTATTTATTATTATTATCGTTATTATTATTATTATTATTTGCTTATTATTATTTATTATCTATTATTATTATTAATATTATTTGTAAATTAATAGTATATACAATCATTAATGTGACTACATTCATTTTTATTGCTCATGATCGGTGTTTCCATTGTTGTTTGTGAAGGCGGATTAAGTTCGTTTTCCATTAAATTGGTGCACGACAGTGCGGACAAAAGGCTTCCATATTGCAGACAAAAAACACCGTGCGGACTAAAAGCATCAATTAAAACACAAACTAAATTAAATGCGGACATAACGAGTCTGTGTTTGTTTTGTTCGCAAGTATTTTTATCAAAATGGAGCATTTTGACTGCAAACACGTTTTGCCATACAAATTGACTACTTTTGTCCGCGTCAAATTGTCGGGGCAAAAATAGCATTTTGAACAAATAGCGCCATTTTAAATCAAAGCACTCAAAGTGTTGATGGACGGTGCCACTCAGAAAGTATAGATCAAAATAAAATTCGGGTTTGCATACTAAAATTTGATATATAAATCGAGAAGGAATAATATCATTCAAGAACGACAGTCAACCACAAACACACACAGAAACGGAGAACAACTTTAAAGATGAATAAAAGGTCGAATAAGACAATATAAACACAAAAGGGATGGCAATAGAGCTACTGCATTGGAACGGTTAGTGGGAAAAAAGACCGCTGCTGGGGGTTTAAATCAGGTTCAAGAGTGCACCAAACCTGACACTTACATTTCTGTCATCCCAAAAAACCGGAACAGTGTAATTAAAGAAATCCCCACCATCAACTATTCTCTGGCCATCAAGGAAGCATGAATAGGCAATATAAGTAAAACATAGAGATGCTCGTGTATATATAAATACAAAAACAATAGCCTAGAAAGCTACAAAGAAGGTACTCAGAAGCCAGAGCAACAGGAGAACAAACCATTGAGGGCACGACAAGACTAGATTGCAGACAAACATCAAACGTCATCGTCCTTTCGGGCGTTAATAAGATGGTCATCATAGGGCCCAAAGCCTGTACGGTCATCGAATAATTAAAGAGGAAAGCATAGTGCACACTTCGTAAGAGCCTTGGTCATGATCAATTTCATACTGTCTTTGTTAAACTTGTTAAAAGGTTTATCAAAAGAGGTTATGACCCTATCATTTTGCAACGCAATGCATGCTTGGTGGCGAACCAATCTACAGTTCGCCACTATGCTTTCCTCTGACCTCTACCTAAAGCCCAAAAGGACGGTGACGTTTGATATTTGTCTGCAATCTGTCTTGTCTTGCCCTCAATGGTTTGTTCTCTTGTTACTCTGGCTTCTAAGTATCTTCTTTGTGGCTTTCTAGGCTATTGATTATTTTGTATTTATATATACACGAGCATCTTTGTGTTTTACTTATAATGCCTATTATTGCTGTCTTGTTGGTTACAGAATAGTTCATGGCTGGGATTTCTTAATTTACACTGTCCCGTTTTATTGGGATGACAGTAGGGTAAGTGTGAGGTTTGGTGCACCCTAGAACCTGTTTTAAACTCCCAATGGCCATTTTTGCCACTGATCGTTCCAAGGCGGTAGCCTATTGTCAACCCTTTTCTGCTTGTGATGTCCTATTTGGCCGTTTATTCATGTTTAAAGGTTTTTGTTTCTGTGTGTGTATTTGGTGGACTGTCGTCCTTGAATGTTACTTTTGCTGTTCGAATTTTATATCTAATTTTAGTTTTTTTTTTTTTTTCGGAATTTGATTTGGATCAATACTTTCAGAGTGGCACCGTCCATCAGCACTGTCAGTGCTTTGATTTAAAATGGCGCTATTTGTTCAAAATGCTATTTTTGCCCCGACAATTTGGCGCCTCATAAAGTCGTCAATTTGTGCGGACAAAACGTTTTCGCAGTCTAAGGCTCCATTTATAAACAAACACTTGCGAACAAAAAAAAGACGCAGACGCTTTATGTCCGCATTTGATTTTTTTATTTAATTGATGCTCTTTGTCCGCACGGTCGTTTTTGTCTGCAATATGGAAGCCTTTTGTCTGCACTTTTGTGCACCTTAAATAACTGAATCCGCCTTCACAAAACAACAATGGAAACACCGATCATGAACAAGAAAGCCGAATGTACTCACATTAGTGATTGTATACACTACAAATTTACAAATAATAATAATAATAATAAAATAAAAAAAATAATAATGAAATGATAATAATAAATAATTATAATAACAACCAGATAACACTAATAATAATAAATAATAATAATAATAATACATTAATTAATAAGAGTCACGGGAACAAAAAGCAATGTCGCATAAAATATATTGTCCAGAAAAGAACGTGTGATGTATTATTTTAATGTCGTTTGCATGTGCGTCAGTAGCCAAATATATATAACACCACAAGAGTATTGTTTTGTTCCACTTGCTACCATTGTAATGGGATAATACCAAGGGTAAACGATACGGTGCGTTTCGTTTATATGTGATAGTTATATACTAGGTTATATACTAGTATGTAACACCCCCACATCCCGCCCCCACCACCCTCCTCCAGCTCACACACACACAATACGGTGTCCTTCCTTTATATGTGATAGTTATATGATATACTACTATAGTACGTCCGTCGTCTGTTAAAATTTACCTTGGTAAGACGATGTGACCTTCGTTTTTCGTCCGATCTTTTACACTATACTAGGCCATGTTGTTGATGTCAATGAAAGTTCGGACAAATTCCAAAACCAGCTAGATCGGATAAGTAACTCCAGAGTTATGACCCTTGATATATTAAACATGCTATATGTTACTTTGTTAAATATTTAGCAACTTCATTTTGTATCTGATCTTTACACCAATCATCTGTTTATATATCGTGACTAACGTGTTTTGGGCCGTTCACGAATCTTATGCATTGTACTTTGAAAAGACTTAGTCAAGTGCGCAAATATAATTTCACTTTCTTCACTATATCTCATAAATTAGTACAGTATTTCCAGGATGGTTCTGACTTTCATTTTCGGTGATAAAAGGTTTTTAATGTACATAGTTACTGTTCTTGCACTCTGCACTTTCTTTCATTGCCTTCTAACATTGTGTGAATTTGCATTGCAGTCCCATCAGTAGTTTTGAAGATTTGCCCCGTACAAATATTCTAAGTATAAAAATACAAAGGGCAATAACTCTTAATTTAAATGAAGATACAGTTACGGCTTTTGCACACTGCACGTCATCTCATTACCCATTACCCTCTAGCATTGTGTGAAGTTTCATTGCAGTTCCGTCAGTAGTTTTGAAGATATGCTCCGGACAAAAAGTCAAAGTATAAAATTACAAAGGGCAAGAACGACGATAGAGTTACGATTTTTGCACTCTGCATTCCTCTTATTGCCCTCTAGCATTGTTTGAAGTTTCATTGGAATCATATTAGTAGTTTTGAAGATATGCTCAGGAAAATTAGGTGTGACGGACACACTGACACACGAAAGTCCGAAGGCACGGACAGACGGCGGACGGAAAAAACGGTTTTTATATGCTCACCCTTTGGAGGAGCATAACATAACAAGTACATGGGACTTTATTAAAGGAACCCACGGCCATGGTGTAAACAATGCTGGCATATTTATAATTAAATACAATTTTGAGTTTAAATCTGTTCTTCTAATTCTACCATAGGTTTAAATATATTATTATTGAACTATAGTCAACAATTAGTAATATGCAAACACAACTATTCTTATAACTAATATTAATGATGCAACACATATAAAGAAGGCTAAAAATATCGGACAGGGAAAGCAGCATTCAAGGACGACAGTCAACCACAAAACACAAAAACAAACACGCAAACAGACAAACGAAAAGGCAAAAATAATAAAAATGCAAACGACATCACAAACACAAAAGGGTTGACAATAGGGCTACCGCCTTGGAACGCTCAGTGGCAAAGTAGGCCACTAGGGGTTTAAACCGGTTCTAGGGTGCACCAAACCTCACACTTACCCTACTGTCATCCCATTAGAACAGGACAGTTTAAATAAAGAATTCCCCGCCATGATCTAAACTCTAACCAACAAGGCAGCATCAATAGGCAATATAAGTAAAACACAAATATGCTCGTGTAAATATAATACAAAAAAACAATAGCCTAGAAAGCCACAATGAAGGTACTCAATGACTTGGCAGAAGCCAGAGCAATAAGAGAATGCACCATTAATGGCACGACAAGAAAGAACATGGACAAACATCAAACTCCACCGTCCCAATGGGATTTAGGTAGGCGTCATAATAGGGTCCACAGCCTGTCCGGTCATTTAAAGAGGAAAGCATAGTGGCAAACTGTAAAAGGGTCCACCACCAAGCATGCAGTACGTTGCAAAATGATAGGGTCATAACCTCTTTTGATAAACTTTTTAACAAGTTTAACAAAGATAGTATGAAAGTGATCATGACCAAGAATCTTACGAAGTTGATAAATCACATTACCATAGAAGTCAGGTTGTGATAGTCCTTGTCGCAGAAGAGTCCTTAAATTACATTTATATTTGGAAAGAAGATCAGGGTTACGATAATAAAAATTTGCAAAGGTTTTACGAAGTTTATGGTAACGGTAACCCTGATTGAGTAACGTTTTAGTTATACAAAGATTACGAATATTAAAGTCCTCAACTCGAGTACAAGCTCTAGAAAAACAAATAAGTTGAGACAGATACACCCCATAAGAAGTTGCTTGGGGAACATCCCCATCCAAGTGGGGATAATTAACAATGTCAAAATTAAAATCATCTCTCTTGTCATAGATTTTGCTAATTATTTTACCATTTCAAGAAAAGAAGCGTTATTATCAGATATATTTTCTTTATTAAGCCGAAGTTCTTTAGGATAAATATTATGAACCATAGTTGGAAAGAAAGGGTTGTCAATGTTCAGTATGTCATCCAGATACCGAGAGGTGTCATTAAAAGCTTCAATAACATCTGCCTGGGCATCTGGTGAAAGACTCAACTTTAAATCTCTTTCATAGCAAAATAAAAACAAATCTGCGACAAGTGGTGCACAGTTCGTACCCATAGGGATACCAACAATTTGTCTATAAACGGTGGTACCATACCTGACGAAAATATTATCTAATAGGAAGATGAGTGCTTCACAAACTTCATAGCAAGTCCACATAGTATAATTGTCTAAACTGCCGCTAGTGAAAAACGCTTTAATATTATAACATGCCAAAAATGTAGTATTTTCTCTAGCGAATGTTTCTTGAATAAGACAAATTAGCTTGTCTTTAATAAGATGATGTGGTAAGGTTGTATATAGTGTAGAGAAGTCATAAGTACTTATTGATGAAACTTGACCTTTATTGAACATTTTATCAAGAACGTGTCCTGAATTTTTTATAGACCAAAAAAATTAATCCCAGAGTTTTCATAAGTTTTTATCACAATATAGTTTAACGTGATCGTTAACGGCAGTAAGACAAGAAGTTAAAAGTTTGGAGATGTTTGTTGTGGTGCAGGCACTAGAATTAGAAATAAAGCGAGCCTTATACAGATTTTTATGTAATTTAGGAATCCAGTACATGGTAAGCAGTTTATTTTGCTTATCGCTTACACCAGCCTTGAAAGTAGTGCACCGAGTGATATGTGCGGAAACAACATCATCCTCAGTAGGATTAACTGGAGTATACGAATTGGTGCTGCCGAGTTCCAGAAGTTATGCCGAGATACCACCCGTATTAAGAGAACACATGCTTTAAGTGTCAACCGTGTACGTTCCCCCATTGTATTTTATTAGGATTTAAATGCACCTGTTTTAAGAAACCACATGGGTTAAGAAACCACTTTTGCTATTCCAAATAGTGATCTCGTTTACAGGTTTCACTATACTTATAGTGGTACATCACACATCCCGAACATTTGTTTTTACTGATTACATTTTACAACACGTCGTGATTTATAAACACTCAAATGTCATCGCACAGACAAACCACATTCTTCCTTGTAAACTAGTTTTGATATTTCACATTGTACAGGGATTTCCAAGGTTTCATTAAGAAATTAGAGAATATTTCCCCACAAGACGAATGTTTAAGAGCTTCTGTTACTTCTATAATATAGAATAAAATAATGCATAAACTTGTTTTATAAATTTTCGATTCCATTTTAATAGTGCTCAGCAAGCACTCTTTTGTTATCAGATTTGCACTTCCCTTTCGAAAATAGTATCGTATTTCAAAACAAAAGATAACTACACGCTATTTAATGTTAAATAGGCCCTCGATATTGAAAAAATATCGGCCACCGTTATGGGATAGGTCTTCGATTTTGAAATCGAATCGATCCTCGATGTGGAATAGACCATCATTCTGAGTCTAACAGGTTTATGAATTATATTTGTCAGAAAATATTAAGAAAATTAAAAAAAAAATAGAAGCCTTTAACATCAAGTTGAAATATGCATTTACATCGGCCTTTTGACATAAACGTGATTCTGATGAATTTAGACAAACAAAACAGCAAAGAAATGTTACAATGTTACTTGCTGATAACATAAGCCTCGCTGTCTGTAAGCGAACTTGTAAATAAAAGTATATTCAGCGTCAAAAATTAAAGTACCACATGTTGATTCACACTTGCAATTCACGAAGACTGTATTTTCTAGTAATTACTAGGTTTATAAACAGATAAAATACGCGAAAAAGTCTTACTATACACTTTCAGTTGTAGCAATGACGTGTATTCGTTAAAAAAAAAAGATTTTGTGCTGCTTGCTGATGTTTATCTTCTTAAAAAAACAACCTTAGGGCACAAAACAGTGATATTTGGTTAATTCACTGGTCTCTTATTTTTGGCAATATTTAAATAAATAGTGATAAAAACAGCATAAAAATTACTTGGAACTAAATCATAAAGTTACACTCTAAACAATGTAGAAAGGATTTATTGAAAATATCTACAGATTCTGGAGTTATTTGAAGAAAACTGATTTGGACTACCAAACAAAAGAATCAGTTTACACACTAGTGAGATAAATTAGACATAAAAGTGTGTGAAATTCCTAAGAAGGATTTACATGCTCAGGAAAAGTAACTGTTAACAGTTATTTGGTAATTGCTGGTAATTGCTGACTATTGTAAACAGCGGATTAACCATGAGTAAGGTGTTAGACTCTACAAAGACAGGACTGTCCAAAGGTGAGACTAGTGCCTCCAGCAGTGTAAAGGCCAGCAGTAAGCCACCTAGACCAAAGAGGCCACACGCATATGTGTCACCACAGAACACAAGTATTGAGGAGATATCCATTATGCATCATGCAATTGATGATTTGGCAGAAAAAATGATAGTTGTTACAGAAACTCTGGATACACTCATGAAAAAAGAGGACATTGAAAGTTTTGTAAAAACTGCGGTGAAGGAAATACTGGATGACTTCAACAAAAACATGGAATTTACCATACCAACTAAATTGGAAGAGAAAACCAGAAGCTTAAACAAAAAGCTAGAAAGTGTTGAAAAATAGAACGAGCAACTTAAGAAGGACTTAATAGCTCAAAATCAAATCTCTCTGATTTGAAAATTCGGAGAGACGTTCAAAGGATGCAGAACAAAAAGCAAACTATAATGAACAGTACTCCAGAAAAAACAACATAAAGTTCATGAATGTTCCTGAAATACCATCTGAAACTGAGGAATCTCTCACCAACAAAATCTGTGAAATGGTAGCGACTACGGGTGGAACCATCAACCCCTCAAAGATCGTAGCCATACATAGGATTCCAGAAAAACCAGGACACCCAAAACCGGTTTTGCTTAAACTCATGAACAAAAATGAGAAAACTAAGATCATGAGACACAGGCGCGAATTCAAACAAGCGGGTACACGACTGGTAGATGATGTTACGAAATCCAATGCCCAGCTGATTTCACGCCTCCATGATGACGACGCCATCGAGTCCACATGGTATTTCAACGGTGGCGTTTTTGGGAAAACGAAAATGGGCATCAGACACAAGTTCGACATACACGATGATATTGCGCACGGGATTAAGAGAAACTAACTGCTTTTCTGTAAAAATATGTTTTATTACCTTTTTTTTCTCTTCATAATCAGTTAAGGAATAAACAAAGTGGTAATAATATAAACTAATGCACAGACATTTAAAGTGATACATTTAGATAAATTTTCATTTTGCAATGATTTTCATGTGTTTAATATCTATATTCCTGGTGAAAAGGACATATTAAAGGACGTATTATCCAAGCTGACTTTAAGCTTATTGACATTCAGGAGTCTGGATTATTTTGAGGTGCCACGCTTTTAACAGCAAGACTGCAATATAGTATTATATGAGCCGAAACACGCGAAAACGTCCCTTCGGACGTTCAGACGACAACGTCATAAAGTAACAATTTATGACGTCGGCCGGTAATTAGTTACTTACTAATCAAATTTCTCGTCAATTCCGTGTTTTACCTAGTTATTATATCATAGGGAATATGTTTTCTTAATATAAATAGTTGATGCTATAGAAAATGGTAATTGTTTATTTTTGTTGGTGTTATTTAATCAACGACGTCGTCCAAGACGCTGACGTCAACGTCAAAATTTAAATGGCGAGTACAATCTTTAATTTTCAAATTGAGATAAAATCATTTTTAATTAAGATATCAACACGAAATACAGAGAATTTTAAAGAGAAAACCACCGAGATTCATAAACATCAAAAAACATAAAATGTCACAATTTTGTCTGAAGGGTCATTTTCGCATGTTTCGGCTCATATATATATATATATATATTTGATTGAATCATACATGTGTAAGGATTCTGAATTTACTAAATGAACATAAGGAGTTTTAAATTTTAAATTGGAAACATTGTTTATCTGCATTCCTTAAATTATTTTAGCAGACTTCCCTATGACCCCTTCCCTATGACAAAACGGCATACTTGACTATGAAGTAATTCTGTTTTATGTATGTGTTTTTCTGCTAGAGAGAGAGAGAGAGAGAGATTTAAGTAATATAGTTTATTTGCACCTTATACAGTTAGTTTATAAGGGGACACAACTGCTATTAAAATTTCAGTAATAACAATTTTATTTTATATCAAGAAAAATCAAGATAAGAAAAAAATGTTGTATATATAGACCTGTATACGCTTTATTGTTTATTTGTAGCTTCGAAAGCTGGTTCCTGATGTTTTTGTTGAGTTGATTTGCATTCACAACAAAAATCAGAACTTCAAAAATTTAAATAATAGTTTTATCATGTAAAAAAAAATATACTGATACATACATGTATATGTTAATCTTAAAGCTAATGAAAAATGTTGATTTGCCAAAAATTAAGACTTTTTATTTTCAAAATGCAGATATGTATCTTTTTACTACATTTGATAATATTTTTCATTATTTCTGAAAACTGTTTATGTGTGGTCCACTTGTATATTCATATTATAAATGACGGAGATTAAAATTTTGTCAGTTATTTGTCAAAGTCGTGGTTCAGCAGAGAAAAGAGTTGATGTATTCAATTATCTTAAATCAAAAAAATGTCATGTATATTGCCTTCAGGACATCCATTCCACTGAAGCTTCTGAAAAGTTTATTCGCACCCAGTGGGGTAATGAATGCGTATTTAGTTCAGGCACCTCAAACTCTCGAGGCGTTGCCATATTATTCAGCAAAAACATAGAATATAAAATACATAGTCATATTCCAGATAATGAGGGTAATTTTCTGATTATGTTGTAGTTAACAACAGATTTACACTTATAACGCTCTATGGGCCAAGCAATGATTCACCCACTTTTTTTGATAATATTCTACATAAAACTGAGCAATTTAATAATAATACTTGGATCATATGTGGCGATTTTAATTTAGTGTTAGACAAAAAGCTTGATTACTGTAATTATAAACACGTTAACAATAATAATGCTAGAGAAAGATTATTAGAAATTATTGCCCAGAATAATCTTATAGATCCTTTTCGAGAATTACACCCTGATTTAAGAAGATATACATGGAGACGCAAAAGACCTCTATAGCAAGCAAGATTTGATTTTTTTCTTGTATCCGAAACGCTTTTTCTGTCTGTAAGTAGATGAACAATTGAATCTAGCTATCGCTCTGATCACTCGATGACAATTTTGAATATAAATTTTACGCATTTTATTTGAGGTAAACCTTTGTGGAAACATAATAGCTCTTTTCTCAGTGATATTAAATAATTAAATATAATGAATTCAAAAATAGAGGAAGTTAAAGCACAGTATGCAGTGCCCATTTACAACAATGATAACATAAATAACATACCAAATAATGAAATACAATTTGTGATTGATGATCAATTATTTTTAGAAACACTGCTAATGGAATTAAGGGGTAAATCTATATCATATTCAAGCTACAAAAAGAGAACAAAAGAAAATCGAGAAAAAGAATTAATAAAACTCATTGAAGTTCTAGAACATGATCTATCCTCCGACAAAATCCAATCTATGGAAATACTTAAACAAGAACTACAAAACCTAAGAAAAGATAAAATGCAAGGGTATTTGATACAATCACGAGCAAAACTAGTAGAATACTGATAAAGGTGATCCTTTGAGAGCAACAAACACAATTCAGAGAATAAAGCAGCAGACTCGGTTTTATTGAGTCTGTTCATGAGAAGTAATGAAAGAAGCAACATTTCTCACGCCCCCTAGCACCGGCTTAAGCGGTATTCTACTTTAAAGCCACCTATATTGGGCTCGTTGGTCCCAAAGGACCAGTAAAAAATAACACTACTGATTCGCAACACGGGGAGACGGTGAAAAACCTTCGAAGGTTTTTTTGTAACCTAGAAAAACATAACTTTGCATCTAAACTAATTCCAAAACTAGAAAAACAAAATAGAGACATAATAACAGATCAATTTGAAATTTTACAAGAAGCTAAGAATTTTTATAAAGATTTATACTCCAATAAAGATGATTTACTGGAAGATATAGACTTAGAAAATGAGCTGTCGGGAGTAAACATACCTAAACTTACTACAATCGAATCCAACTCAATAGAAGATCCCTTAACATACGAAGAATTAGCCACGACGCTAACAGCAATGTCTAATAATCGAAGTCCAGGGAGCGACGGTTTTGGAGCCGATTTCTTTAAAACATTTTGGAAACAGATTGGTCATTTTATTGTCCGGTCGCTCAATTGTGGGTTCAATATAGGGGAATTATCTATAAGAGGGTATAATTACTGTTATACCCAAAGAAAATAAATCCAGGCTTAACATTAAAAATTACAGACCAATTTCACTTCTTAATTGTGTATACAAAATTGCTTCGGGTGCCATAGCCAATAGATTTAAATCTACACTTGACAAATTAATTCATAGGGATCAATCTGGTTTTATTGCAGGTAGATATTTAGGTGAAAACACAAGATTTATATATGATATTATGCAATACGCAGAAGAAAAAATCTAAATGGACTTGTTCTTCTAGTGGATTTCGAAAAAGCGTTTGATTCACTTTCATGGGCATTTGTTTACAATGTGTTGAAGTTTTTTGAATTTGGAAAGTGTATTATTTCATGGATTAAATTATTCTATCAAAAAGCCAAATTAACAATTATTCAAGGCGGTAATCTATCAGAATTTTTTAATATTTGGCGGGGCTGTCGTCAAGGTGATCCATTATCACCGTACATTTTTATCTTATGTGCAGAAATCCTTGCTATCAAAATAAAAAGTAACAACAATATTAAGGGAATCAATGTTAATGGTACATAAGTTAAACTGTCACAATACGCAGATGATACATCTATGGTTCTAGACGGATCTCCATCTTCACTTAGAGAAAGTTTATCAGAATTATCGAAATATGCAAAATACTCTGGTTTAAATGTAAACTTTGATAAAACACAAATAATATGGATAGGCAGAAAAAAATATAGCCAAGACACAATTAAAACTGAGTGGAAATTAACTTGGGGGGAAACACAATTTAAATTATTAGGTATAAATTTCAATGTTGATCTAGATAAAATATTAGACATAAATTATAATGAGAAAATAACAAAGATTCAAAATTTGATTAAGATATGGAAAAGAAGATATTTAACTCCATTAGGGAAAATAACAGTTATCAAATCACTACTCGTACCAATATTAAACCATCTTTTTATATCTCTTCCAAATCCTACAGAATCCATTATAGCAAAAAGTAATGGCATACTGTACGAATTTCTTTGGGAAGGTCCAGCAAAAATAAAAAACACAGTTATAGTAAAGCAATATTCAGAGGGAGGTCTCAACATGATAAACTTAAAGGCTTTTATCTTCAGTCTAAAACCCACGTGGATAAGAAGATTAATTGTGAGTAAAGGTAAATGGAAACATGCAGTTGAAAGTTTCATTGATATTAAAAAATTAGCAGTTTTAGGCACATGCTATTGTGAAACAATAATGAAGAAAACTAATAATACAATTTGGATTGATGTTTTACCTGCTTTTGCCGCAGTCATTAACAGTAATAAAATTGAATCTATAGATACATTTTTATTAAGTCCTATTTTACAATAACAGTATTTTAATTGACAGTAAGCCAGTATATTATAAAAGTTGGTTTGATAAAAATATTTACCTAATAAATTACCTATTTAAAGATAATGGAGAACTATATTCCATTAGTGAATTCGAAGATATGTATGGTTTAAAAACAGATTTCTTACAATACAGTGGCTTAATATCAGTTATTAAATCCTTTCAAAAGAAGATACTGAAAACAACAGTTTCAAGTAAAATGCCACTTCCAAATATACCACCAAACATCACACCATTTATCCAAAACAGAAAAGGTTGCAAAATATTTTACAATATTCTAAATAAAAACAGCGATAAACCAACTTCAAAATTAAAATGGGAACTTAGTTATGACATAGAGGAAGAAACATGGACAGATATATATGCTTCACCATTCAAAAGTACAATGAGCACAACGTTGCAATGGTTGCAGATTAAAATAAATCACAGATTGCTTCCAACTAATCTTAACTTACAAAATAAAAATAAAAGATACCCCCTTATGTTATTCTTGTAACGAAGAAGAGACCATTACTCACATGCTATGGACCTGTCCCACAACACAAACTTTCCTTCAACAACTACAAACAATACTTGTATCAAAACAAATAATACTGCCATTTACAGAAGAACTTTTTATATTCAACACTGGAAAATGCTTAACAAAGATTGAGTTGCAAATATTGCTAGAAATCAAATATTATATTTTTTGCTCAAAACGACAAAACACACCATTATCCATACAGGCACTTAAAAACATACTTAAATGCTCTCATAACACAATAAACATATTACAATAAAAAACAAAAATGTGGAACAATTTAATAAAGATTGGGAGATGCTAAAACAAATATTTAACTAGGTACATAATAATATCAAATTAAAAATACTCACCTCCACTGAACCAAGAACTAGCTTTTTTTCATTTTGTACATCGATTAAATCAGAAAATTCAAGACATGGACCACACAGGTAGTTTTAAAAAGTATTACATTTTCACTTCATTTTTTTTTCTTTGGACTAAAAATAAATTCCCCATTGCAAATCTCATTATTTTATTATAAAGCAAACATACAGTAATTTTCAAATGTTCTATAATATGCTTGAATATATTTTGTAAGGTGTGGCAAGGGATGGTCCTCCCCGACCCTTGTCTCACCATGTGACGGGGAGATTAAACGGGTCATCTTAAGATGGCTGAAAAAAATAAATAAAAAGATAAAAATAATAATTAAAGTACCACCGTCATGGTTGATTCACACTTGAAATTCACCAATACTGTTCTTTCTAGTAATTATCAGGTTTATAAACAGATAAAATACGCGAAAAAGTCTTACTATACACTTTTAGCTGTAGCAATGACGTGTATTCTTTAAAAAAAAAGATTTTCTGCTGCTTGTTGATGTTTATCTTTTTGATTTTGTATATTCTCACCGATACAGGGGTACCAATATCCAGTGTACGATTGCCCACGGTGATATGGGGTTGTCTTTTGGGGCGAAGACGACGTATATAGATGAGGTAAAGCACACTCGATGTAGTCTTTAGGGGTCTTTGAGAAGTACATAGTAGAGGTAAAACACACAGACACGAGGTTGTCTTTGGGGGCGGAGACGGCGTATAGAGTAGAGGCAAAACACACAAGCACAAGGTTGTGTTTGGGGCGGAGACGGCGTATTTAGTAAATATGTTTGAAACTTTCCGTGTCAATGGAATTTTCGAGATTAAAAACAAACTAACACGGTGTAGTCAGTGTGGGGATTTTGTAGTGTACGGTGTTCTAGCTCCACCCCACACAACCCTAACAACGTCCTAAAATAATAAATAGTATGTGACTTATTCTACTTATTTTGATTACGTCATTTGCCTAGCAAAATTTCATCAGGTCAGCTAACTATATTTAAGATTAACAAGAGTATTTTATGGGTATCCGGTAAAGATCGGGAATTCCAACCCGATATATAACTGCTTTTATCGGAACCGAAGCTCTGCTGAGGTTCCGATTATAACCAATTATACCGAGGGTTGCAATTCCCTATCTGACGCGGACACCCATGATTGATTCTTTTTATTGCATATCATTGACATTTTGTGCGTCGACGTCGCCAATAACTAACGCTTCATATGACGTCATGCATCTGTTCACGTTATTGACGTCATTATTGATGCACATGACTTTTATCGTCACCAGTGTGTAAGATCATACTTTCCATCACCCATGTAAATAGGATTGGAAGCAACAAACACAAACAAAAGAGAAATGTAACAGATTCGGTTTCAATGAGTCTGTTCATAAGAAAAAATTATTAGATGCAACACCTCTCAAGACTCCTAGCACCGGCTTACGCGCTATTCTACTTTCAAGCAAACATGCGTTTTGTTGTACATCAATTAGACGTTATCTATGCATTGACCAGTTTGAATTAAAAGTAAGAGAGAAGGAAAATTACAACAAGAAATTCAGTGAATAAAATAAAATAGAGCATATTTGTTATTTTGGAGTGAATACTAATTGTATTTCACCGAAAAGGAGCTAACGTTGCATTTTCACAAATACGAAATATAAGTGAACAGTCATACGAGAATGTGATCACTTCGGGATAAAATAAAATAAGTTATCACAACAAAATTAATGTTCTGTTTATGTTATGCCTTGTAATCAACATTTTCGGTGACGTCATAGGTAGATTTTCACTTACCATAACTTTTAGAAAATCCACTCCATCCACAGAAATATTTTCATTTTGGTAAACCTTAATTACCAAAACTGCATTGAACCAGGATTGAAACTTCTCTAACGAGAATAGAGAGTTAGATAATTCGACTCGCGATCTAGAGTACATTAGGGTTCGATCCAAAGAGGATCTTCCACACTTATTTACGAACGGAGTTTTAGTAAATATAACCAGTTTTAATACTACGTACACACATTATATAGTATTGGAACTGGAATTTATTGTCATCACTGTGGTAAATTAAAATACCTTAGCTTTGTAAATCAACGTTTGTAGCTGGGGCTTATCCTATGCAAATTCCTTGTTGATGGTACTGCAGACAATTAAGAAATCTGAAATAACTTCAGTTAGCCTTAACATGTTGCTATACAACTGTCAGCGTGCCTTATCCAACACATGATATGTATAAAAAAAGGAAAATATAAATATGTTTCTAATTTTTAATGCAGCAGAATTTTGCATTGAAAATTCCCTATGAAAACAACATATGCACGTGCAATTTTTATTTTTCAACCGATGTTGAAAAGTAACGTATTTTTATTAACCTCTAAATATGTCGGTTTCACTCACTGATATACAACTTATTTAGATAATAGCTGAAGTTATCAGAAAAGTCAAAAAAAAGAGACTGAAACAAGCGCTCCGAACGATAGTTATGAAATTTGCATTTTGATATTATAAGGAATTCACTTCCATAAGTACGATCCAGCAAATTAGAATTACATTTCGATAAATTTCACTTTTAGGTCTTCTGTAGGGGAATAAAGTTGCACATTTAAATCAGACTTAATAAAACATGATTGTATTAAGACATGTAAGAAGATTAAGCCTATACACATAATTTGTTTAATCAATATACCATACACACATGAATGTGTTCTTAAATGAAGAAGATTATTGATATAATCACTATCACATGATTCATGAAAACAATGCATTATGGGTGTTAATCAATATCGAAAGTGAAAAACCTCGTATTAATTAGTGGTGAACTGGTGATTCGCAACAACAGATGATTCTATATCAGTTCAAGGAGAACTAATTACTATCATAAATGCCCTGTTAATGTGATGCGATGGATGTGTTAACGTAACTTTTCAATATAATGGTGGACAATAAGGACCTATTTCCCAACGCTAAAAGCATTGAAAGCTTGGTTATTTATTGCAATCAATCTACATTACTGATTAGCTCAGCTATATAAACTGAGGATATATATGTATTTTGGGGTTTCTGGCTCAAAGCTCTCGCTTTGCTCGAGTTTGATCCAGAAACGCCCCAAAATACATATATAATAAATCACCATGAAATGGTGATTTACTTGATTTATTAAAACTTTTTTAGAATAGGGGTAGTAAAGATTGCAAGTTTAATTTTTTTTATAAGTTATCAAAATTACATTCAATTAACAATTTTCTGACCTTGAATACAAAGGTGGTGGATCATACTCAAACACACTACTAAAACAATAAATCACACACTTTTTAGACTTTTTTGTAAGGTTGCCATTGCTTCCTTTCTTCCCTGCTCCACTCGTTCTTTTTTTTGAACTTCACTAATTTCAAGTTTCTTTTGTTTGATGTCCTGTTTCAAATTATAGTATCTTTCCAGTTCATCTAAAATCAACTTGAACTCTTGCTCAGATATTTGTGCATCACTCAACGCTTTTGAAATTAACTGCTTTATACTATTTAACTTAGACTCTGCCAACGTTTTTAGTTCATGATGTTTTTGAGCTTTTGCATTAAGCTTGCGTCTGATAAAATTAATACAAACACACATACTATTGCTGCTATTTCTAAAGGTAACAAAACTGAACAACAAAACCAATCCCAGCCATAATAACACCTGCAGATATTAAGGTAGTGTCAATTCCATCTGTAATATTAATACCACGTTTATATTTTTTATAAAGTGACTGACGTATATCTCGTTCTGTAATTAACTTTTTTTCAATTTCTGAAATCTTTTGTAATCTATAATTTTGTCCGTCTTCCACTGGCAACTCAGGATATATACTTGGTGCTGTTGGTTGCTTCATTTTTTTATTAATAAATAAAAAATTAAATTAATTCAATTAATAATGATGTCACCGTATTTACAGCGGTAGCGTTGGCAAACTTGCATACAAAGTTAACAACAGAACCAGCACAAATCTCTAAAGGTTTATCAAAGTTATCATGATTGCGTGGGATGACGTGAAGCGTTATGCCATACTTTGGTTGTTCAACACCATTGACAGAAACTATTACAGATACGTCACCAACTAATCGTTCACATGCTAAACCTATTCCCATAATCCGTCCACGGCGTGTCATTACATGCCCCACATTTGATTCTGTTCCACCATTACCAAATGAGAGTATTCTATTCAATACAAGTTGGCCCTTAGCCTCCGCAATTATTGTTATAATTCCATATTTAAGATTATCAACTCTATTTTTTAAATGATTAAACTGGTCAACAAAAGGCACAATTTGCCTATATACATTTTGAACATCATTTATCAAAGCCTCTAAGTCTTCTGTTTTTTTAGGTCTTGTTGGTCCAAATATACTCATTGTTTTTTTTTATAAAAATATATTTTTTAAATAATTTCTAAAACACAACTCATAGGCAAACCGCTATTATTTATCTTGTTACCATACTCATCTCTAACTTCTATTTTCAATTCAGAAATTGCACCATTCATAAGACAGTGATATTCAGGATAAAAACTTGTATATACTATATCTCCAAACTGCTTATTTACTACAGGCACAACACCTACAATAATGCTTGGTGCACCATTGAAATAATTACTACTCGTATTAACTTGTTTCAGATGAACATATAGCTGTTTATAAGGAGCTAAATCAATTGGGTAATCTCCTATATTAGTACCTGTCAACCATTTTCTGTCCTTGAATCCCAGCATTTTTGAAAGACCGCTTGACATTCGTGTCTCTATTGGCGTATGTATAATGGCTGCACCAATTTGGACAATCCTGTCCAGGATAATATTTTCATTTAGCAATTTAAAATCTTCTACCAAGTCTTGAAAGTTATAGAGTCCAGCTGGTAAATGTTTTATTTTATCTGGGTTTCTTGTCTTTACGATTTCACCATTAATATTTTGCCAACCGATAGTGTATGGAAAACTTTTTAATCCAACGCGCTTAGTTCCATCTCTATTATCGATATACTGTTGTAAATTAATAGAGTTGTCTATGTTTGAAATTGTATGAAACATTTTTTTTTAATATATATATAAAATACAAATAAAAATGATTTCTAAAGAATTCAAATATAACCCGGGTGCTCACTATTCAAAACTTTTAGCAAGAAAGTGATAGATATAATAAATCAAAACATAGTCATTACATACAACGGTAAAGGTTTTAAAGCATTATTTCCAAATGTCTTTGAAAAATACAAACTCCCATATGTTAAACCAGATGCTATAGTCCAAAGCTGGGGAACAGATTGGATGTTATTTTGGCAGAATCAGTTGAATATTGCTATTTGGTGTGCGACCACTGGATGTGGTATTGATTTCAACAATCATCTAAAAGCTGATGCCCTGGTTGGTTCGTTATTTCGATTTCATGTCTACTACCAAGTCAGAAGAATATTATTTGAGATGAGTGTAGCAATGCCGCAAGACTCAAATTGGAATGCGTTTAATAACACATATAACCGAAACGCATACGAGAGAATATGCAAGGAGTTTAATGTTGACTTAAATTCAGACTGGAGACAGAAACAAAGCTATAATGATGGTCTAGGAACAATTTATAATTACTGGACAAATATTGGTTATCATCCTTTGATAAATACTGTATACGACAACAAAACGATGAGTTTTACAGTCTATGAGAGTGATAAAACATATCATATTGATTACATTGCACAAGGCTCTGAGGCTGACAACAGCTGGTCTACTTTTATACTAGATTGTTCATCTGGATTTACAAGGCCAGGAGTAGAAAGAATCAATGACAGCATAAGAACATACTGCTGGGCAATCCTTGGCTCACAATCACAAACAAGAACAGATATACTTGGAACTGGAACGGCATTTGATGCACAAAAACATTTTTTAGCAAATGTAGAGGACGCAATAAATAGCCCCATTAACTTGCCCAGTCAAATTTCAAGATATGAAAACACCCTAAAATATGCAAGAAGTAATATAAATTTTGTCTATGGAAGTGGATTGTACATGTCTCCGAGTGACATGGAATTAAGAATCGGAATAATGCAAGACTACAATAATGAAATTGTAATAGCAACCGATGCACAAGCATTAGGATTGAATAATGATGTAAATGTAAAACCAGTGCCACCAAAAATTATTCAACCTTTTCAAGGCACCACAACAAAGAAATTTTTACCGGAACATTCTGACTTTGATAAATCAATGCATAAAACTGTGGAACATAACCCACCAGAAATGCAAAAAATAGCGATTGAACACAAAGAAAACAAAACAACTATAATTGTTGGTACTATAGTAATAGGTCTTGCTGCATTACTTATTTACGAGATTTACTAAACCACTCTTTGGCTGCCACATACAACAACCCGGAAACAAACACAAGCAAAGCCCATAGATTGTTACCAAGCCAATTAATAACATTACCTGTTGCAGATAAAAGCCATGATACTATTGCACCAATAACTGGAAGTGCTGCAGCAGCTTTACCAGCTATGTTGGCAAGAAGTTTACCAAGATTAAATAGTTGTTTTTTTATCCAGTCTTTTACACTTGATGGATCAGGTTTTGGAGTTGGAGTTGGCGCAGCACTTGATGTGGGAATAATAGAATTAATTATCACCCCAAGAATCATACCAAATGCAGTTAGGATACTAACAATAGTAATACCTTGCTCCCTAAACAAGGTTTTAATCCTCTCACCAAGAGTTGTATCCTCGTTTAACATTTTGTTTATTGTCTCTTTTATCCTGCTTACTTGGTTACGAAAAGCTTCTCTGTTCTCATTAATGACATCCATTCTTGCACCTCTCTCATTTTCAAGGTCTTTGATGCGATCGCTAATTCTTTTTATCTGGAATTCATCATTATCAGTCTTAGCTTGTTTTAACTTTTGTTTTTCTCTTGTTATGTCTTTATCAAGTTGTGTGAGTTTTGCTAAGTTATTGGTGAGTTCTTCCTTGACAGTTGTCATCTCTTTTACTATTCCATCCATTTCACGCTTGTCTATATTTGTTTGTATTGAAACATTAGGACGCTCAATCACATCCCAGTTATGGAGAGCACTTTCTATTGACTGTGCTCTGTCATCCACAATATTTGATAAATCTTGTAATGGAATATCATCCACATTATCTGGTAAATTGTTTCTTGTGCTCTCCAACTCTTGTCCCAACTTTTGTCGAAATTTTTGTGATACTTTTGTTTTACTGTCATACTCCGGCAAATTCAAAAATTGTCTTACCGCCTTTGTTTGGCAGTTATTCTTATTTCTTTATCACCAAACAACCACCAGTATAATGTTTTACCATCAGATGATACTTTAAACTGGTCATAATCCATTTTATCCGGCGCAATTTTATATCGTTTTCCTATTTCATTATAAAAAGATTTTACAAGATTCTTTTTGTGTGCTTCAAGTTGGGATTCTTTCAGCCTCCCTCCAAGGTCAGCAAGATGATCGCTTTCATTAAGAAAACTTTTTTGAACAGGCTCATCAGGCACCATTGGTAAATCATCATCATAATATTCATCATACTCATCTGGATCGTACACAGGATTGTCAAATCCTCCTTCAGCCATTGTTTATTTTATTTAATTTTAAAAAATATATTTAAAAAATAAAAACAATGTCAGCTTACGGAAACAAACTCAACCCTCATAGAAAACTAAGAGAACCTCATGGTGCCAAGGGCATCCGCACAAGTGTAGTAATAACTAATAATCCATCAACATTAGACCAAAACCAGCAACTGCTTGTGAGATTTCCCAATCTAAGTACTAATGATGTGATAGTTCCTCGTACTACTCGTCTTGCCTTTGAAATAGAACTTAAAAGCAGAACAGACGCCAACGCTACTCTATTCCAGAATCTGGGTAGAACAATTGTGAAAAAAATGACAATAAGAATAAGTGGCAACGAAGTCATGTCAATAGATGACAGTGATATATATCATTGTTATGTAGATTTATGGAAAAGCCCTACTGAACGAGTAGACATAGCTTACCAAGATATTGGTAAAGCAAACATGCTACATGTAAAACATAGAGTTGGTGCGGGAGATAAATCCTCAGACACCGAAGATGAAGCTATAGCAGAAGCTTATGGAAATAGATTTTGTATTCCACTGGACTTTGAAATGTTAGAAAGTCATATGCCATTTTATCAAGCGGGGCTTGGTGATAGATTAGAATATGAATTAACGTTTAACGATTATAACAAAGTTATCAAAAGCAGTGATGCTGATGCATCTTATGTAATAAAAAATATCTGCTTGGAATTTGATACGGTTAGTGATGTTGAATTAGCCAGACAAATAAGACAGCAAACCAATGGTAAGATGTCATTTATGTATGATCGTATCTTGCGACATAGAAAAATAATAGCAAACAAATCTGTAACCCTTTGGAACATCAACATTAATGTACCAGCACGGAGCATGAAAGGTATTCTAATGCTGTTTGAAGACCCAGAAAGAACAGACACGGAATCCTTTTACAACCCAAAGATTGAAAAGGTTGAAATCACAATATAAGGCGTACCAAATCAGTTGTATAGTGAGGGCATGAGGGCATATCAACATTGGGATGAAATCAACAAATATTTTGCCTTGATACAAAAAGAAACAAAGAGACAGAAATAGTAGCGAGGGACTTATACTTTACCAATGTTTCTCTTGAGACTTATCTGACAAAATCATATGCTTTGTGGCTTGACCTTAGAACATGTGATGACAATTTATTACACGGCAGTGGAAGAAGAATAGAAAACGGCAGTGAAGGCACAACAATATTAATAAATAAAAAAGCAGATGCAGATCAACCTTTAAATATTTATATATATATAATACAAGATGCGCAAATCAATTTCGAAGATGGAAGATTCAAAGAATCACTATACTAAATATCCTAAATATTCACACAGTGCCATTATCTGTGGTCAGACAGGCTGTGGTAAAACAGAGTTTGTTCTTGACATACTTGAACAAGAGTATGTTGGAGTTTTTGAACATATAATTATATTGTGTCCAACCATAGAGTGGAACGAGGCTTATAAAAATAGATCCTGGATAGGAGATGTGAAAAACCCGAGAGATAAAAAAATAATAATTGTCAATCCCGTTAGCAAAGGCACAGAAATGTTACAAGAACTGTTGCGTTTATTTTTCAATAAATATGCTGGCAAGCCCACATTATACATCATTGATGATTGCTCCGCCAAAAAAGAATTAACAAAGAAAAACGATATGTTATCAGAGTTGGCATTCTCTGGTCGTCACGCCAAACAATCAGTGTGGGTCATTTCGCAGAGATATAATTCTGTATTGAAAGATTTGAGAGAGCAAGCAAAATGGTTGTGTATGTTTTACACTAAGGACAGAGATAGTTATGAAAATTGTTTGAGAGAAAATGATGTTATTCCGACGTTGGAGGAGAGAACCAGAATAAGAAAAGCTTTAGCAAAGACTAAATATTCCAAGTTAATTTTGAGGACTGACCAACCAACTGGTTATTGGGTTGAATAATTACTTTTTTTCTAACTGTTGCTAATAGTAATACTAACAGCAAAGTAGCAATGTTAATAGCAATACTGACATGAAAATATAATGAAAATATCAGAAAATATAGTAATGCTTATAGCATTGCTCATAGTAAAGTAGCAATGTTAATAGCAATGCTTGCAGCAAATTAACAATGCTAATAAAAAAAATAGCAATGTTAATAACAATGCTATTAACAATACTAACAATTACTAGTTTCATGAATATCGCAGCTGGTTGTTTTGTGTTTTATATTTATTTCAAGATAAAAAATAAAATTAGTAATATAAAAATGAATGCGGAAGAACTATTACAAGATATGTCGGAAGGTTTTACGGAACGTGATGAATCAAAGCAACAAGAAACAAAAAAAGAAAGATTATCAGCCATAGTGGCTGGCGGTTGTAGTCGTCAATATTTGGGTAAAGACATACAACTCACGAATATAGATAGCATGCCACCGGATGAAATTAAAAAACTTTACTGCAGATATGAAGCAAGGCTTGGGGGCAAGTATGACCAAGTCTTTAGGCAATTCTTTTATTAACTTGTATGTGATGGGAGTATCAAAATATTTTAATATAACCAATCCACCAAAGCTGATAGAAGATTTGGAGGAAGACCCATTTATTAATCATGCTTTGACAAGCGCTTGTTGTGAGTTGTATTACAGGTATGGAATGTTTTTAGCACCATTTACAGCAATACTGACAACTGTTAGACATATTGATTTTAATAAAAATAAAAATATAGATAATATAAATGAAGAACCAAGAGAGTGAAGTTATACCTGTTGTTACACAACCTGTTGAACAACAAAAAGTAAAAAATCCAAAACGAATAGAGGCTGGAAAAAAAGAAGCAGCGGCAAGAAAGGCAAAGCGTTTGCTTCAAGATGCTGCAAAGCAAGATGCTGCAAATCAAATAACAAAAATAACAATAGATGAAGAGGAACCAAAAATCAAAATAAACGTATACAAAAATTATATTCCACCGTGTCTGGTTTTATTAGTAGGCATTGCTGGGTTGGGTTTGTATATTTATAACAAGAAATCTGCTACGCAACCTGTAGCTGTACAACCTGTTCATGTTGCACCAAAAGACCCGTTTGATTTTTAATAATTTATTTTAAAAAAATAATCATATAAAAAAAATGGCAGCAAGTATTGACGGAAAACAAATTGTTAATATGATGTATCACGCTGGGGTGGAAACACTTTTAACTATTGGATATTCTGAGATTGGCAGAAAACTACTAAAAAGACCAGCACCTAAAGTGGATTTTAATATGGTAGATTTTGGGATGCTGTCTGTGGATATAATGTTAGCAATGGCTACAAAGGTTATGCTGATTAAGCAAGGTATTCCTGCGGATATTATGAAATAATTTAAAAAAAATATATATAAAAAAATGGCAAGTGCAGTAGCAATGATGATAGGTGGCGCATTAACAAATGCATTGGCGTTTAGCGGTTCAAATTATTTCTTTTCAAAAATGGGAAGTCATTCAGATGAGGAAAGACAAAGGCATGACAAAGCAGTGGAACAGTTGAACGCAGCACAAGCGGAGTGGAATACAAAAAGAACAGAGAGATTAGATTTTATTAATAAGCAACTGCAAAAAGAGCATCATGCAGAGCAGACTTTTGATGATGTAGACCAGGCTATGAAACAGTATTATTACATAACTGGCAAACATTTGCTTTTGGAACCGGAGCCCAAGTTGAGTGATTTTTATACACCATCTCCGGATGGAATAGAGAAATTATGTTTATTGTGGTGGGCATGGCTGCAACTGGATTTGTGGCGTATAAATTGATTTCATAAAAAAAATTGTTTAAAACTATAATTACTTAGGATTTCTTTGGATTTGGAATGACTTAGTATGTTTACTTTGAAATAACCTTTGGAAAAACTAAGTCATATGCATGATACCTATTTTTGTTATTGTTTTTACATGGTTTCAATCCAAGTGGTCGCACATAATATGGTGGTTTAGCACTCTTCTCTAATTTATTTTTGAGATGATCAGGCGCCCATACTTCACCGTTGTCTAATAATGTCAATACCATGGATGGACCATATTCGGTATCTACTATTTTCGTATCTGTAATTTTGTATATTTTATTTATTTCCAAGTCTGTCCATTTCTTTGTGCTATTTTGATTTTGCTCTTCGAGCAGTTCATCAAATTGTGCAGTTGTGATTTCCATTTTTTCTTTATAGTTATATAAAGTTTAATCTTTAGTAGAAAAAATGGAAAAGATTTATTACAGCCCAAAAGGATTTTGGAAAGGTTACTCAGCAGTTAAAAAATTGGCAAAAGAGGCTGGTGTTAGTGAAAAAAAGGCATTAGAATTTTTAAAGAAACAAGCTGTGTGGCAGATTTATTTACCCGCACCAAAGAAAATAGTTAGACCCAGGTTTGATGTTTCTACTAAGAATGGAGTGCATCAAGCTGATTTGTTATTTTTACCGAATGATACTTTTGGCTTTGGTCGTGGACGCAAGACGTATAAATATGCGTTGACTGTTGTTGATATTGCAAGTAGATATAAAGAAGCAGAGCCACTGACTTCCAAGGATAGTAAAGAAGTTACCAAAGCATTTGAAAAAATATACAGTCGGCATTGAACTATCCAAAGTTATTACAAGTGGATCCAGGCAGAGAATGTATGGGTGCAGTATCGCAGTTGATGGCAAAACACAAAGTAAATATCAGGCGGGGCAGAACAGAAATACACAGAGACCAAGCTTTAGTGGAAAGATTTAACAGAACATTAGCTGAAAGATTGTTTGGCTATCAGTATGCTAAGGAAATAGATTCACAAAAACGTAATAGAGAGTGGGTAAAGAGATTACCAGAAGTTGTCAAAGCAATAAATGTGGAAACAAAAAAGCCCCCTCCTGTTGAAACAAAAACATTAAAAGGTGATCCTATCTGTATGAATGCCAGTGTAAGATATTTATATCAACCCGGGAAACAAGAAGGTGGAAGACGCAGAGCAACTGATCCAATGTGGAGTGTAGATATTCACAAGATTAAAAGTTATATGGTGACGCAAGGTATAAGAGTTTATTATATGAAATTACCATCGCCACAGAGAGGATTTGTCAAAGAAGAATTACTTATTGTTCCTGCTGATACCCAAATTCATAAGTTTTTATAGAAACCATGTGCATCAGTTGTAATTCCGTCTTCTCGAATGTATCTTTTTGAGTAAAATGGTGATAATGTAGATTTGTTCACTGTTACGCCAAATATCTGATGCTTTATTGATCGTATCATATTCATTTTATGGGTGTAATTTTTCTTGCCAAACAATGCATCCTTGTAGTTCTCAAAGTTTGTTTGTTTTTCGGTTACATATTGTTTTACACCCTTTGCTTTCTTAATAATCTGCTCATTCACTTTCAAAATAGAATCTTGTTTGGATCTTAATCCAATATTTTCATTTTCCATTGCTTTCTTAACAATCTGCACATCCGCTCTCAACATCGAATATAGTTTGGGTCTTAATCCAATATTCTTAGATATATACTCAGCTATAGAATCACCATCATCTTTTATTTTATTTATTATTGTATCTACTACTTTCTCAATCGTCTGCTCATCCGCTCCCAAAATAGAACATAGTTTGGATTCAACTATAGGAACACATTCATCTTTTTTTTTGTCTGTTACTTTCTTAATCATCTGCACATCCGCCCCCAAAATAGAATATAGTTCGGGTCTTGATTCAATATACTCAACTATCGGAACACCAGGACATTCATCTTTCATTTTATCTATTACTTTCTCAATCATCTGCTCATCCGCTCTCAAAATAGAATATAGTTTGGGCCTTAATCCAACATACTCAACTATAGAAACACCAGCACATTCATCTTTCATTTTACCTAATACTTTTTTATTTGTATCATCGTGCAGTGGATGGTATTTCGGATAATCACTTAAGTCATACTCATCTTTCATTTCAGCCATATCTTTGTACACATCTTCTGTTTTGATTTCTACCAGCAAGCTGTCAGTGTCTGTGTATAATAAAGTACAGTCATCTCCGTACCTTTTCTTTAGGGTATTATAGTACCAGTCATACATCATGTAGTTTGATAAATCCAATACTGACATTCCAACATAAATTGGTTTGTTTAATATTAATTTTGTTTTGTTCACATGTATTGCTGACAATTCATCTGAAAATTTTATACGCCTGTTAAAGTTGGGCTTGGCTATTATTTTTCTTATCTTTTCATTTTCGGAGCCGTCAGTTCTGACTAGTTTTATATCTGTCCGCTTGCGTAGATTTTCCATTGTCTTGCCAAACACAGAGTTGATCATACAAAGTTTGATTTAGCTTTTTTCCTAAGTTCTGTATTTCGGTTTATGTATGATGCCATCCATGGTTTTTCATTAAATTCTAATACTCTGTGTACTTTTTTTAGTTTCATACCCAAAGATAAATACAGTTGCAGGTTTTTGTAATGTAACACATATTTTTCTTTGTCCATAAGATTGGGAACTAGTTGTTCTGTATTTATCATGCTATTATTTTCTAACAGATCTGTCTGGTATTCAGACAACCATTCTTTTTTCACTGCTTATCTTTCCGGTGCAAGCGGATAGTCATTGTGAGCTTCATGGAGCTCTTTAGGATATACCAAATCAACTTCAAGTATTTGTCCTTTGCCAGGTTTTGGTTTAAAAAATGTTCCACTCTTTGCCCATCCATAAAGATTATTTGCATCAAAATACATTAAGAAGTTTGTTTTCCTCGTTAGGGTTATAATCAACTACATGTGGATTATTTGCTTTGCATATCGTTTTGATACCATACTTATGCCAACTCGCATTCCTTTTTCTAGAAACAAGTGCTTGTCAATGTCTGTCAAAAGTTCTAATTCTATTTTTGAATGTTTGAGTAAAGCATCCCAAGATAATCCAGGTGCTGTGTAGTAATGTAAAGCATCAAGTTTGTATGCACTCATACATGTTTTTCTAAAAGTTTGAAACACATCTGCTAACAGAGTTACATCAGTTTTTAGATATAAATTATGATAGTCTCCAAGAGTTTTACAGTTAAACTCTTCCCATATTTTTTGAGCGTATTCGTAATCTTTGGGACTTATACTTTCATCTGAGAGACTACTGTAAAACTTTTCTATAGGCGGTAATTGCGTTTCCTTAAATCTTTCCATACTGTCCATATATTCGTATGGATAAACACCTTTTCGTAAAAGTAAATCTGTTTGTTCCCCAAACTGATTTTTGGTAATTTTGAAATCAGATTTGTTTGTTGCTTTAACCAATTTTTCCAAAGACGAAGCCATAAACTGAAAACTATCCAAGAATCTAAGTTGACACTAAATGAAATATACTTTTCAGCGTTGTTTTGAATGCATGTAATATAACCTGTCATTTTATGTATTTTTTGCATTATAAGATGACTATCATATCCTTTGAGGTTGTGAAATACAACAGGGATGATTGTTTTATTTGGTTTTATTTTTAGTTTTAGGTTGCAGTTTTTATGTGCTGCACCTCTGTATTCTCCTGTAAAATGACAGTGGTCTCTTACTTTACAGTTTTTGCCACATTTCCTACCTATTTTATTCTCGCATATCCAGCAGTGTGTTGCTTTTTCATGATCTTCCTCATTTTGCTGCGTCATGATTAATGGTTTTGGGTGAGCAAATATATTATTAATGCTGCTCTTCTCACATTCTAAGTGATTTAAAAACTTTTCAACAACATCTTCACCTCTGTAAATAACAGGTTCTTCAGCTTTGCCATCATATCTGACAACCTGGTATCCAAAACCACAAGCTTCGTGTACATTTTGAATTTCAGATTTCTTTCCAAATTTGATTGATTGCGGTTTGATTATACTCTCAAAAGCAGCATATATTGCATAAGGCACAGGCATCTGATTTTGATGATTTTTAAATTGTGTGTGATTTTTACCTTCTTGCGGCATTTCTATTCTGCAAGATTTTTTGTTGATACCATCACAGTCTTCTTTGTGTTTGGTAAGTAGTCCTTTTCCAGAATAGCCGTGAAGGCAACGATCGCAGAAGTAAGTTTGACCATGGTGTTTGTTTTGGTCCCAGAGTAGTCTATTCAGATTTTTAATCCAGCAATAGTGATATTTTGTTGTTAATTTTTTTGGTTCGTTGGAATAATCATCAGGGTTATAGTTGTTATCTATAATTCCTTGTTCATTATTTGAATCGTCTTCGTTCTCTGATTCAACCTCAGTGTCTTCAGATATTAAGATCAAATTAATTCGTTCAATATCTTTTGATTGTTCTGATATTTTATATGGAAAAACAGATACCTTTTTATTTTTTCCTGTTATGGTATATCCATAAACGTTGATAGCAAGGTTGTTTTGTTTCTCTACTTTGGAAATTTGAGAAATTGGAGTGGGAGTCAATGCCCTCTTTCTTTAAGAACTCTGTACTAGGATACTTTGATAATCTATCAGAATGCTTTTTAGCTGTATTTAAAGCTGAATTTATTGCATGAAACAAACACTGATCATCGTCGTTTTTTACATTGATAATTGCCTTCTTATCAGCTACTGCTTTAGGCAAAGGAATATATGAAGAACCTTTTAACGGCTCGTACTTTGCAATATTTAAGTAAAGCTTAACACAGTGGTCAATTTCTAATCCGGATGCTGTGTTTGTAAATATTCCAAGACTCTCTTGTATAAATGCAGATAACTCATCGTAGAACTCATTTATTTTTTCAGAGTTCAAGATTGCATTTTGTTCGCTGTGTAATACTGCTGTGGTGTAATTTTTGGTATTACTATCATCTTTAAATACATTTACAGTGAGACCTAATTGAAACTTTAATCCATTCATCTTTGTCAGCTCTTTGCTTATTTGTTTTGTGATAATGGATTTCTTATCACGAAATAGTTTTTGAGGGTCTTTGTATTTCTCGGCAGATATTTCGTATGCTTTGAAATAGCCACACATTGGTTTGTCAACCAGTTTTAGTTTTCTATCTTGAAAAACTTGTTTTAGTTCATTTATAACATTTTCTTGTAATTTATCATATTTTTGCTTTTGTTCATTTATAACATTTTCTTGTAATTTATCATATTTCTGCTTTTCTCGTTTACGTTGTTTTTTAGCACGTCGTCTTTTGAGTAAATTTTCTAATGTTTGAGATTTAACCTCTTTTGGAGTAACTGTTTCCTTTGAAACTTCTTTAAGAGGTTTTAATGCATTTATACCGTTAGATAGTGTTTGCTTATCTATTACACCTGTATCAAACAGGCGTATTAAAGTTCTTATAGTCTCTTCGTTTTTTTCCATTTCCTTTATTTGTTATATATTTAAAAAAAATGTATTAAATATAAAAATAATTATACACAAAATAGACAATGGAAATCAATGTTTGTAAATTTCTTAAAATTGGATTACATAATCCATGTAAAAATAAGCCAACAAAAGATTCTAATTATTGCAGTTTGCATAAATATAGATTTAAAACAAGTCATGCGTTACCGTGTCTAATATATAAAAAAAATTAAACTTGCAATCTTCACTACCCATATTCTAAAAAAGTTTTAATAAATCACCATTTCATGGTGATTTATTATATATGTATTTTGGGGCGTTTCTGGATCAAACTCGAGCAAAGCGAGAGCTTTGAGCCAGAACCCCCAAAATACATATATATTGAGGCCAGAGTAAACTTTTTCTTGGAATAGCATTGTTATGTTGAACAGTATATAGAGCATTATATAATACTTTGAACATTACTTTTATGAAGAAAAAAACCTAACAAATTAACACATTAACTGTACTAAATTCAAAACTTTAGTGATAATTCACTGTTTTTAGAACAAATATAAAAGCAAATCATAACAAATGAATTACAAGATTTTATGTTTTAATATGTTGGCTTCATACACAGTCTGTATTGAGGGGTGAGGGGGAGTGTGTATGTGTGTGTGTGGGGGGGGGGGGAGTTGCCTTATCATTTTAAACGAAATGAATAACACCATTTTACTCATGCAATTGTATGTCTAACAGTGTTCTCCTCACTCAAATAAAATAGGCTCGAAATAGATCTTTAAATCCTGCAGACGCTCTATAGGCACTTTCTAATAGTGTAGTAAACTGTCATTTTCATTTATACCGGATAAGGTTATCCCTATTTACATGGGTGATAGAAAGTCTGGATATTGGTACCCCTGTATCGGTGAAAATATACAAAATCAAGAAGATAAACATCAACAAGCAGCAGAAAAACTTTTTTGTTAAAGAATACACGTCATTGCTACAACTGAAAGTGTATAGTAAGACTTTTTCGCGTATTTTATCTGTTTATAAACTTGATAATTACTAGAAAATACAGTATTGGTGAATTTCAAGTGTGAACAAACATGTGGTACTTTAATTTTTGACGCTGAAGAGACTTTTATTTACAAGATCGCTTACATCACGACATATACATGTCTATTCTGTACAGACAGCGAGGCTTTTGTTTTCAGCAAATAACATTTTAGCATTTGTTTGATGTTTTGTTTGTCTAAATTCATCAGAATCACGTGTATGTTAAAATGCCAATTGCACTTATTGTGTTGGGCGTATAGCAGTGAAAAGTAAAATAACTGTACGGCGTATTGCCTAACTGTATTGATTTTAAATACATATATCAACTTGATTTTAAAGGCTTCTAATTTTTTTTTCGAAATATTTTCTGACAAATAAAATTCATAAACCTGTAAGACTCAGAATGATGGTCGATCCCACATCGAGGGTCGATTCGATTTCAAAATCGAAGACCGATCCCATAACGATGGCCGATATTTTTTCCATATCGAGGGCTTATTTAACAATAACATTTAACATTAGAGTGTATGTTATCTTTCGTTTTGAAATACGATATTATTTTCTAAAGGGAAGTGCACATCTGATAAACAAAAGAGTGCTCGCTGAGCACTATTAAAACGGAATCGAAAAATTTTAATATACTTTTTTATACATTATTTTATTCTACAAAGACATGTAAAGTAACAGAATGAGTATCTTTCTTCCCCATGTCGTAAGGCGTAAAACCTGTATAACGAGATTACTAATTAGAATAGCAAAAATGGTTTCTTAACACATGTGGTTCCTTAAACCTGGTGCATTTAAATCCTAATAAAATACAATAGGTGAACGTACAAGGAGGACACTTAAAGCAGGTGTTCTCTTAATACAGGTGGTTTGACTGTATTTTAATTACAGTAAGTCAAACAAACACAGGACAATCTTGTTTATTTTTAAAGCTCACGGCATCCCGTTAGTTTCTCTGCATAACTTATTGTTGTTGTATCATTAATATTAATTATAACAATAGTAGCAAGTTGTTTGCATATTTATTACTAATTGTTGACTATATTTCAATAATAATATAGTTAAACCTATGGTAGAATAAGAAGAACAATTGTAAACTCAAAATTGTATTTAATTATACATATGCCAGCAATTTTTACACCAAACGTATATCGGATTATTGAATTGAGACGGTTATTTTAATGCCTGATACAATCTGCAAGATCGCCATGGGTCCCTTTAATAAAGTCCCATGCACTTGTAAAGCTTCTCCGACGGGCGAGTATATAGTTGCCGCTTTGTCCGTCCGTCCTTCCGTGCCTCCGATATTCCGTATTTCCGTGTGTCCGTCACACTTTATTGTCCAGAGATTATCTTCAAAACTACTGATGGAACTGCAATGAAACTTCACACAATGCTAGAAGGCAAATGAGAGGACGTGCAGAGTGCAAAAGCCGTAACTCTGACATCATTCAAATTAGAGTAATTGCTCTTTGTAATTTTATACTTTGAATTTTTGTCCGGAGCATATCTTCAAAACTGCTGATGGAACTGCAATGAAACTACACACAATGCTAGAGGGCAATGAGTGAAAGTGCAGTGTGCAATAACCGTAACTCTATTTTCATTTAAATTAAGTGTTATTGCCCTTTGTAATTTTATACTTAGAATATTTGTCCGGAGCATATCTTCAAACTACTGATGCGACTGCAATGAAACTTCACACAATGATAGAAGGCAGTGAGAGGAAGTGCAGAGTTGAGGAAGAGTAACTCTGTCATCATTTAAATTAGAGTTAATGCTCATCGTAATGCTATACTTAGAATTTTTATCTGGAGCATAAACTATTAATGAAACTGCAAATTGAAAAGTGCTAGGTGATACAAGGCCATATGATAAGTTGAGGATACATTTCGGGGAGCATCCATCGGTTCTACCAATTTGCTTGTTTTAAAAATGTTTTGTTTCTACATTAGCGTAACACACTAAACCCAGTATTACTGTATTCCCCACTCGACCCTCCAGTCGGAAAAAATGGGATGGGTGGGTGTGTGCGTGTGTGCGTGCCTGTGTGTGTAGGGGAGGGTAACCTTACGTCGGAATATGCCCACAGCCCCAATCCACCCACTGCACCACTCCACCGCCTCGGTGGGTGGGGGAACATTAATAGCATAACGACTTAGCCTCCTGTAGCATTAAGCTCAATGCTCAAGGTGGTAGATAGCCCGACTCACACGCGGAGGTCGTGGGTTCAATCCTCGATTGGGCCATTGGATTTTGATATTCCGTGGTTTCTGATTTGATTTCAGAGAAATAAACGAATACAACTAGTAATGGTATCAGTATTTTTTTAAGAAGTAACACTACCTAAATCTACCAGATCCATATTAAAACAACGTGCTTTCTTGTGGACATGTCGTAATATTGAGTCACCTGAATGCAGGTTGGGTAAAACGTGATCATTTCTGTCGTATATACAGTTTTTAGAGTGAGCATCGTAGAAAAACTACTTTATCCTTGAATAACTGATGTACGTTAGTACTGTTTTCAGTATGCATGCAAAGTGTATAGCTTTAGGCGCACTTTATAATTTAAACACCTTTTATCACCGAATATGGAAGTCAGAACCATCCTGGAAATACTCTACTGATTTATGAGATATAGTGAAGAAAGTGAAATTATATTGGCGCACTTGACTAAGTCTTTTCAATGGAAAATGCATAAGATTCACGAGCGGCCCAAAACACGTTAACCACGATATATAAACAGATGATTGGTGTAAAGATCAGATACAAAATGAAGTTGCTAAATATTTAACAAAGTAACATATAGCATGTTTAATATATCAAGGGTCATAACTCTGGAGTAACTTATCCGATCTAGCTGGTTTTGGAATTTGTCCGAACTTTCATTGACATCAACAACATGACCTAGTATAGTGTAAAAGATCGGAAGAAAAACGAAGGCCACATCGTCTTACCGAGGCAAATTTTAACAGACGACGGACGTACTATAATAGTATATGATATAACTATCACGTATAAAGAAAGGACACCGTATTGTGTGTGTGTGAGCTGGAGGAGTGTGGTGGGGGCGGGGTGTGTGGGTGTTACATACTAGTATATAACCTATTATATAACTATCACTTATAAACGAAACGCATCGTATCGTTTACCCTTGGTATTGTCCAACTTATCCCATTACAATGGTAGCAAGTGGAACAAAACAATACTCATGTGGTATTAGATATATTTGGCTACTGACGCACATGCAAACGACATATACGAATATATGTAAAAAGCAATATGCCGTACACACTTGCGGCAATAAGCCGTACACATATTGAGTGATAGCTGATACTACTTAAACTTTAACATAAACGTGATTCTGAAGAATTTAGACAAACAAAACAGCAAACAAATGTTAAAATGTTACATGTTATATGTTGATAACAAAAGTTTCGCTGTTATTACAGCAAGGCATGCACATGTATATGCCGTGATATAAGAGAACTTGTAAATAAAAGTCTATTCAGCGTCAACAATTAAAGTACTACTGTCATGTTTGATTAAATCTGGAAATTAACCAAGACTGTATTCTCTAGTAATTAGCAGGTTTAGGAACAGATAGTGCTGTAGTATTAGTAGTAGTAATAGTAGTAGTAGCAGTAGTAGCAGTAGTAGCAGTAGTAGAAGTAGTAGTAGTAGCAGCAGCAGCAGCAGCAGCAGCAGTAGTAGTAGTAGTAATAGTAGAAGTAGTAGGAGTGGTAGTAGTAGTATTAGTAGCAGCAGCAGTAGTAGTTGTAGTAGTAGTAGTAGTAGTAGCAGTATTAATAGTAGTAGTAGTAGCAGCAGCAGCAGCAGCAGTAGTAGTAGTAGTAGTATTAGTAGTAGTAGTAGTAGTAGTAGTAGTAGTAGTAGTAGCAGTAGTAGTAGTAGTAGTAGTAGTAGAAGTAGTAGTAGTAATAATATTAATAATAGTAAAAATAGTAGTAGTAGTAGTAGTGTATTAGTAGCAGCCGCAGCAGTAGCCACAGCAGCAGCAGTAGTAGTAGTAGTAGTAGTACTTTAGTGCTATTAATCAGTAATGATAATATAGTGTGACACAAATTGACCTGCTCTATACATGTAATGACATGGTTATATGTTCGCATTGACATGTTTACATAGTTCAATAGGCATAGGTGATTTTCTTTTATTGTTGATTAGAGCGCAAAATAAACTGACGAACTATATGGATTGTACTTGTAGAGTGTACAGTTTTAAGTTTCAATTAATATGTACGACAGTTAACCGCTTGAATTGTTTTCTTTTATTAACTGTGACACAAAAGAAGTTTATAATGTTTTAAATATTTTAGTTTTCAAATTGTAAATAGTTCTTTCAGACGTTGTTATGTGTAAAGAGTGTGATATAATGTCTGTATTGAAGTTGACACCCACATCGTCAGATGGATTGATATTCGGTAACAATGGTAGTCATGGCGTGTTGGCAGGAGTTAACAGCGGATTCGGAGTTGTGTTTAATCCTAAAATGATAGGCCACATGCACGATCAAAGAAAAGTAGTTAAATCTGCTGATATAAGTAAGAAGAAATATGCTGACGATGTAAACCACCAGAAGACTGAGATTAATACTAAATATTCTTGCGATGTGTGTGGACAAGTTCGGGACACAGATGCGTTTTGCTGGCAATGTTCACAATTTATATGTAGCTCGTGTATGCTACTTCATAGAAAGATGGCGTCTTCGAAAGAACATCGAATCATCAAAACAACGTTCAAACTCAACGATATAACGAATTTTGCATCAGTTGGTTCCAACTGCAAAAGACATTCTAAATCCGCGGTGAATTTATTTTGCGTTACTTGTGTAACACCTGTGTGTGTCTTTTGTAAACTTCTCGCTCATGTTAACCATAGAACTGTGGATGTCAATGACGTGTTAGATGAAGTTGATACAAAAGTCGATAATCCTTGTTTGACGAATACCCAAAAGGTAAATGGATCTATTTTGAATGGTGTGTTTTGTGGTTACGAAACTGATGATGTGTCAACTGGTTCAATTGATATGGAAAATGACACTGGTAAAAGTTCTAGCGACTGGATGAGTTGTTTTAAATGCTTCCATTAATACAAATAACGTGTTGTTACTGCTTCCTTATCGGTATTAATAAACTGTCGCCTTTTAAATTGTATTACTATCATGAAATCAAATTTTAATAAATATGAATAACCTGTAAAACATTGTGTTTTTACATCACGGTTCATTGGATTTTTCATGCAAGTTTGTTTAGACATGTTTTAGTTAAATTCAGTATGTTAACAGAGACAGTGCAAACCTGTGTATTATTAACTAAAGAGCTGATTAGAAGCTTACTCAGCAGTGATACAAGTTATAAAGACCGTCTTATTCGCTATATGTGACCAACCCTTTGATAATGCGATATTACCCGCGATACGCTCTCTGTATTGTATACTAGTATGTAAAAATATTTGCTTATTTTAACTATATTAGTATACACTTGTGAATAAAATCATTTAAGCACCCCCGTTGTTCGGCAAATGTATTGTTTTAATGATTTTGTTTAAAGCCGTTATGCCGCCAAAAAAATGCAAATTTTACAAAATACTAACACTGTTTTTAAGCATACTAACGATAACATATATATGTAACTTACATTTGTTGCGAATCCAAACTCTATAGCTACAATATAAGGACATTAACAGGCCAGACACAATATTCCCATATTGTTATCGATGGCGAAGCGTCGAATTATGAGATTCCAAATCTTAATTCATTTTACGCTTATTCAGTATTGAGTATTTTAAGATACCCGTGAATAAATCTATACTTTTAATAGGCACACCCGAAATATTGTATGACCTCAAAACATGGAAAGAGTTTGGAATTACGCTTTCGTATTGAAAACCGGCGGTTTAGTTTCTTTAAAGTAAATGTTGACGCCACCGTCACGACCACCGCACTATGATGTCTCGTTATATTCAAATGCATCCTGGTGAAAACTCGTAATATCTAGAGACTCTAAAGAACCCGTATAGACTCTCTCGATTTTCCACATTGATATTTAACCAAATAACATGTGTCACATTATAAAATACATATGGCCCACAATCGATATATGAAAATACCTGCACACAACTGGGGTTTTAATGATCAAATGTTGATGTCCTTTTAGAATTGAGAACATCAAGTACAAGTCAGATCGTCATTTTGCAACGCACTGCATGCTTGGTGCTGGACCCATATACAGTTCGCCACTCTGCTTTCCTCTTTAATTGTGCGATTACCGGACAGGCTGTGGATTCTATCATGACGTCTACCTAAAGTCCAAAAGGACGGTGCCGTTTGATCTTTGTCTGCAATCATGTCTTGTCGTGCCCTCAGTGTTTTATTCTCTTGTTGCGCTGGTTTCTGCCAAGTCACTGAGTACCTTCTTTGTGGCTATCTAGTTTATTGTTTTTTTGTGTTTATATATACACGAGCATATTTGTGTTTTACTTAATATATTGCCTCTCATGCTGCCTTCTTGGTTTTAGAATAGTTCATGGCTGGGATTTCTTGATTTACGCTGTCCCGTTTTATTGGGGTGACATTAAGGTAAGTGTAAGGATTGGTGCACCCTACAACCTGGTTCAAACTAACAAAGGCCTTTTTTGCCACTGACCGTTCCAAGGTTGTAGCCTTATTGTCAACCCATTTTGTGATTTTGACGTCATATGCCTTTATTCCAACTTAACACTGCCATTCATGTTTGTCGTTTTGCGTGTTTTGGTGTTAACTGTGTTCTGTGAAAGCTGCATTTCCTGTTTAACTTTTATAATATTTTTTATTAAAAAAAAAAGTTATATTGTTTATACAAAGTCTAAGAAACACAAATGAATTTAAGAGTGAACGTTTTCGAGATCTGGGGCTATGCAGTATAAGTATGGTCAATGGAACGATCTCTTGATATTTATCAAGGAAAAGGGCATCAAGACAATGCATCATAACCTGGCATATTGCTCATGAACTAATGCCTGATTGTGTCCTATGGAGATTCAGGCAATGGTTTCCAAATTCTACAAACAATTCTTACATGCTGGAACATAAATGGACAAAAATAAAACAGTATGCCATGTCAACAAACAATAATTTTTGTCCATTATTTATTGAATAGAACACTATTTTCTCTCCGTAAATATATTGAAATAATCGTGAACTGACGTTATGCTGTGTCTACTTCATGCTTTCGAACGAATGACTTCAGTGTCAAAGTATCGCCAAATTTAGGTATTTAAAATGTTTGCGTACGCTTTGCTCCAAAAGTTTACCGTTAACCTGGTTATAGAAAAAGCATAGAAAACATGCTAATATACTGCTAACATGCACGTGCTTAGTGTCGGATTAGCTGAGGTATTTTTAAAGAATAGTTTATGGGTGTCCGGTGAAGATCGGGAATTCCAACACGAGGTATAATTGTTTTTTATCGGAACCGAGGCTATGCCGAGGGTTGGACTTTCCCTGTCTGAACCGGATACCCACGACTGATACGTTTTCTTATATTTTGCGCATGTGTTGCATGTTTATTTACACAATTACACCATGCAACTGTCATTGTTGATATCAGCGCGTGACTTTTATCTTCCCCCATGTGTAAGATCAGGCTTTCCATCACCCATGTATAACGCGGTTAACATTATCCGGAAAGCAAGAATAATTGCAGCCCGATTACATTTTTCTCTTTAAACATATTAAATAGCATTGACATATTGAATAATGTTCATTCTCTAGTTGCTCTGGCTTCTGCCAAGTCATTGAGTACCTTCATTGTGGCTTTTTAGGCTATTGTTTTTTTGTATTATATTTACACGAGCATATCTGTGCTTTACTTACATTGCCTGTTGATGCTGCCTTGTTGGTTAGAGAATAAATCATGGCGGGGATTTCTTTATTTACACTGTCCTGTTTTAATGGGATGACAGTAGGGTGTGTGAGGTTTGGTGCACCCTAGAACCGGTTTAAACACCCAGTGACCTTTGTTACCACTGACCGTTCCAATGCGGTAGCCCTATTGTCAACCGTTTTGTGTTGTGATGTCTTTTGCATTTTGTATCACCTTTGCCTTCTCGTTTGTCTGTTTGCGTGTTTGTTATTGTGTTTTGTGGTTGACTGTTGTCCTTGAATGCTACTTTCCCATATTTGTACTGAACGCAGTGGAATTAATCTTTTGTATTGAACATTGGCGGATTACTTTCTTTAAAGTAAACGTTGAGGCCGCCGTCAACGCCACCGTAATTCATCCTGGTGACAACTCGTATGTCTAGAGGAACCCGTACTGACTCTCACGTATTGATATTTTATCTAATAACATTTGTCACATTATAAAATACATATGGTCAACAATCGATATTTTCCTGCACAAAATCGGGATTTTCATGATCAAATGTTGATGTATTTTTATAATTGCGAACATCAAGTCGATTCAGATCGTCATTTGACCGCCAGTTACCCTTTGTAGTTGCAAATCATCACGTACCAACATAAATACAGTTCTAAAAATTGCACTGCATTTGATTCCATCACTATATGTTTTATTTTTAAATGTCAAGTACAACACATTATATAACTATACACAATCTAATAATCAATATAAAAATGCTATTTAAAGAGAAAAGCTATAATCGGGCTGCAATTATTCTTGCTTTCCGGATAAGGATATCCGCGTTATACATGGGTAATGGAAAGTCTGCTCATACACATGGGGGAAGATAAAGGTCACGCGCTGATATCATCAATGACAGTTGCATGATGTCATTGTGTAAATAAGCATATAAAACATGCGCAGAATGTAAGAACAAGTATCAATCATGGGTATCCGGTTCAGGCAGTAAAACCCCAACCCTCGGTATAACTGTTTGAATCGGAACCTCGGCAGAGCCTCGGTTCCGATAAAAACAATTATACCTCGTTTTGGATTTTTTTGTTAAGTCAGTGGCAACAAAGGCCACTGGGTTTTTTAACCGGTTCTAGGGTGAAACAAACCTCACACTTAACCTACTGTCATCCCATTAAAACAGGACAGTGTAAATAAAGAAATCCCCGCCATGATTTAATCTAGAGTCTTGTGAAGCTTGTCCCTTGAAGATATGCACAAATCCCATGCTCTATAGGGAATCTTGGCGACGGAAAGCAACTGCAATGTGCCAGGAAATTCCTCTTTTCGCAAACATGTCTGATCTTCCCTGTATCTGCGGGGAAAGTATTCCACTGCCCAGTCTTAAACAATCGAAACTGCCTGTGGTCCCATCTTATCTAGCAGTTGAGCTTTTGCGCGCTCTTGATTGCGTGCTCTTAAAATGCGCTGCTTCCAGTTGAAAATACAGGTTTAAGCTTGTGAAAGTTTAAATTGGAAAATATCCCTTTGCTCTTCTTTTCCTTTTAAATCACCGTCTCTAAGCATATTTGTCATGACGATCAAAAGTTCATTAACCTGCTCGTAACTTATTAACATTCACACTAGCGTTCGTTTAGTGCATCGTGGCGGCTGTAAAAAGTCTACCGTGCTACGAATCAGTAGTGTTATTTTTTCCTGGTCCTTTGTGACCAACGAGCCCAATATAGGCGGCTTTGAAGTAGAATACCGCTTAAGCCGGTGCTAGGGGGCGTGAGAAGTGTTGCTTCTTTCATTATTTCTCATGAATAGACTCAATAAAACCGAGACTGCTGCTTTATTCTCTTAATTGTGTAAGTTGCTCTCAAAGGATCACCTTTATCAGTACTTTCACATATCTGGTCATGGTCGTTATCACAGTATTTTCTGAATTCTTCCTGGTTGTCACTCAACGCATTGGTTCTACAATGGTCTGGAACATTGGACTTTTCAGAAAAATCAACCTAAAACAAGTTACAACTGTGTAAACACTTTTGACAATACTACTAAATGGTATATTATGAAACGGCTAGAAAATATAGACTAACAGGTCAAAGTTTGGTTAAAATTTGGCAAAAAAGGAGCAAGATACCCATATTGTAGCAGAGACTGGACGTGACCTATATTTTGTCTAGTGACATTGACCTTGACCTTGAAGCTAGTGACCTCAAATGCAATCCCAAACTTCCTTTTCATATAAGCTACCAACACAGCAAGTTTCATTTAATATCTCATTCCTTACTTAAATAATTGAGCGGAAACCGTTTTTCTATTTTTAGTAACAGTGACCTCGACCCCAGTGATCCCAACTGCAATCCCAAGCTTCCTTATCATACAGGCTACCTACCCATCAAGTTTCATCGCAATACCTCATTTCTAACAAAAGTTATTAAGAGGAAACAATTTTTCTATTTTAAGTAAAAGTGACCTTGGCACCAGTGACCACAAATGCAACCCCAAGCTTCTTTTCCATATAAGCTCCTACCCTTCAAGTTTCATCGCACTACATTATTCATAATAAAAGTTATTGAGCAGAAACCGTTTTTCTTTTTTTAGTAACAGTGACCTTAACCCCAAATGCAATCCCAAGATTCCTTTCTAAATAAGCTTCCTACCCTGCAAGTTTCACCGCAATAACTCATTCCTAACAAACATTATTGAGCGAAAATCGTTTTTCTATTTTTAGTAACATTGACCTTGACCCCAGTGACCCAAAATGCAATCCCAATTTTCCTTTTCATATAAGCTACATACCCTGCATGTTTCATCGCAATACCTCATTCCTAACAAAAGTTATTGAGCGGAAACTGAGAGTTTAATGACGCCCGCACGCAAAACAATATAATAACCAGTTTTTCAAGGAAAAATCTGGTTAAAAATAAAATGAAAGTCGGACGCACAGACTAATTAACCGACACACATATACCCGGCAACATTGATACAGAGTCGAGGTCCTTAAACGAGTTCGGCTATAATACTAATCTTAGATAATAACATAGAATACATATGTATCCCCAAAACACAATGAAACCAGCATATGTAATATTTGCATCCTTACATTTGAATTTTATACTTCAGCTGTATGTTTATGTCAAGAATGTTGACAGTGTAAAGTTTTTCATTTTTATAAAATATGTTAAATTTATAGCCACAAGTATTTTCATACCTTTTTTTTTGTTGTTATTCATGAAATTGACCATTTCTATAAAGTGTATGCCAGTGAAGACAAAATAACCTACAAGATAGATATACCTTACATTTATTGTTACCTTGAAATCTGATTTGAGATATCGTTTGCATTCTATCAAAATGCCACTGTAGCGTTTAGCATTCCGGTCATTTAAATTGCCCCAACATCATTCAGTTCTTCCACCATTTGCTGGACATCCTGGAAAGCTCTACCTCCCCCTGCAACATGGTAGTCAAGGCCCTCAAGAGACTTACGTGCAGTTGCTGAGCACTCTGCCAAGATTTTGAACATATTACTGTCTCCTGAAAACAACAAACAAGTAAAAACTGCATAATAATTTATACAATAATTGACTGCCTGTAATTTATCAAACATATCACCAGTCGCATAATAGTTTTAGAAGAGTAAGCGAAACACATTATTAGCTATTGGTTTGTTACTGACCCCCTACAGAATTATGTGGGGTCAGTAAGATTAATAGGGGGCGAGGCAATAGCCGAGTCCCCCTATATATCTGACTGACTCCACATATTTCTGTAGTGGGTCAGTAACAAACCCAATAACTGATTTATTACATCGAGCACCTTTTTTAAGGCAAACACCGATATGTAACCCATTTTAATGGGGCATCAACGTTCGTGCAATTTGACGTCATGATATTGACGTTACCGGTAAAGTTTAAAAACATATTTAATTAAGAAATAGAACATCGTTTACGGTGAATTATCGTGTACTATATCACGGTTTGTAGTTCATTTTGTAAACAATAATTTCACGAGCACGAAGTGCGAGTGAATTTATTGTTTACACTTGGACTATAAACCGTTATATATTACACGATAATTCACCGTAAACGATGTTCTATTTCTATTCTAATAACCCTAAAATACGAAAAAAAATTGCATTGCCTTGCTTACTCTCCTAACGTTGCAAATATTACAGTGATATACCGTTGAATAGAACGAGATATTTTAAACTACGATATATATTTGAAAAACAAACAGGGTATATTAGAATTACCTCCGTTGTCCGTCTGTCTTTCCGTCCGTCCGTTACCGCGTCTCCTCCTAAACCACTGAACGGAAATCAACCAAACTTAGGGTATGACTTCACCATATGATGACGGCGTGCAAGAGCAACAATATTTGAGGCTCGGAGCCCAGGGGCCCTCAGTGGGGTCAAAAGGTCACATAAACTAAAAATTCAATTCCACTGTCATTTTTCCATATTTTTGCACATAACTTGGTATATGTAATCGTCTATAAAAGATAAACAACATATCAAACGATTTTGTTATTTCAGAAACTCGGATGTCTGCCCCGGGGCCCAGGGTGGGTGGGACGTCGGGGCAGGGTGATTTGGGCTCTTCTTCTTTTTTTTTTTATCTCAAATGAAACATTATGGTGATGGATCCGCACCCAGGGTCCCTCAGTGGGGTCAAAATGTCAAATACACTAACAATTCAATTACACTGTCATTTTTTCATATTCTTGCACATAACTTGGTGTATGTAAACGTCTATGAAAGATAAACAACAACATATCAAACGATTGTATTATTTCGAATTTGGACCGTCTGCAGGGGGGCCATAGGGGTGAGTGTGGGTGTTGTGTGTGTGGGTGGGGTGGGGGTTAGCGGGAGTGACCTCTTTGTAGAAAACGTGGATATTTTGCGATTTCGTTCTAGTTATGTTTGTTACTAACACCTTAAATAATTATTTGCAAATTATTTAAATTTTGAGTCTGAATTGTAGTCCATATTGTTTTAGTGACCCTCTATGAAATCTACTGACCCACTGGTGAATAATAGAGGGTCACCATGTGACCGCTCTAATCCAATGAAATTTCTAGGATTTTGTGCAAGATGCAATAATTAACAATACCAAGGCTTTTCTTTTAAAACTACAAATAGGACCTGGTATATTCAATATCTGGAATAGTTTTCAGAAAACTACAGAATCCGTTACTTTCATGCTATGTCAGCCACATTATTGTCTGGGCCAACAACGGTCAGGTAACCAGGCGAATATGGATATGCATGTTTGGCCAAGTCACATGACCTAAATTTGGCGTATGGGACCACATTTATGATTCGGCTCATTTATCGAGAGCTTATAGAAGGGTAATTTTGTGCATATTGCGGGCCAAAAAAGCGTATATTTATGATATTAACAATGTCAAGGCTTTTAATTATACAATAAGGACCTGGAGTGTGCAATATCTCAAACAGTTTTCAGAAAACTGCACGATCCGTTACTTTCATTTTGTTGCTATGTCAACCACATTTTTTAGCAAATTAAAAACATATATGCATCATCTTCATATTATGTTGCAATATCTCAAATAGATACATTGAAATCGAAGGATCCGTATTTTGCGGACAGAAATTCGGATGAACTTACACAATGGGTTTATGTCTGGAAACATCGAAATGGCTTAATATGTTTTGTATTTTCAGAGGAGTATACTTGCATACCACCCATCCCTCCACCCACTACTCCTAGACAGACGTCCGAGTTTTACATAATAAATCATTTGACATGTTGTGTATCTCTTACATAGATAACTATTTATACCAATTACCCTGGGCGCGGAGTCAGCAATACTGTTGCTCTTTCACGCCGTCATCATATGGTGAAGTCATTGTATACTGCCATTGGAAAGTCGCATTTTCCTTTCACCAAAAGGTAAATCCTTGATGATATGTGAAGATGTTATGAAATCTAGGAACAAATGAAGTTTATGACGATCCATTCGTTGTCTGCGACAGTCCGACTGTGGTGGGGGTAAAGCACATACATAAACTTGAGCATGTTTCTTGGCAATTTAAACCTGTATTCAGTCAATCCAGGTATTGTGCTGGATGCTTCCAGAAAGGACATAGACTGGGAAAGAACAGAATTTGCCTCCTTATTTGCCAAGAGTCAGTTTTCGAATATGAATTTGCAAAGGCGTCAAACAAATTAAAAGTTTCCATGTTGTTTTCATTGTTTTCACTTGGAGCATGCAAGCTTGTCAGCATCTCCTTGACAACAGCATCACACTCATACAATGGCAGTTGTGCACTCATTTGTCTTTCTGATGTACGATTGTTTAGTTTTATCTGTATAGCTTATACATGAATCTCTAGGGATTTGTATGGGCGCAATACCTTTCAAAGCTACAAGTCGTTCAACACAGATAAGTTTTCATAGCAGTAGTAGCTTCTCTGACTGCTCCAAGTTGATTCCTTAAATGAAATGAACACAGTTGCATTTTAAAATATTTTATTAAAGAATTAACTAGAAGGTTGTTGCATGGAACACTTGTGTCGCCTGCTATGTGCTTATTACTCCAAGAACAGTCTAACTATAAAGTTTGAAGACAGGGGTTGCAATCCTTCATGAATTATGGAGCTTCTTTTTAAAGTGTTAACGTTTTTGAAAAGGGGAATAAACCTGCATTGGATAATTGATAAGGAAGAACTATATAACGTTTCATGACCATAGGTCAATATTTTTCCAAGTTATGAGCTAGGTTAGGTTGCACGTTAAAGTTTTATGAAAAGGGGCATAACTCTGCCAAAATGAAAGTCAGATATGAGTAACAGCATTCCTTAGGTTAAGTTGAAAATGTGTGTGAAGTTTCATACACGTGGCTACAAGCCATGAAGATTAAAAGGGTGGAAAAGCAGAACTGTAGATAAGCTGGGTATTTGAGTACAGTAGTTTACTGATTTCTTTTTACAAATACCCTCAATTAAAAAAACAAGAGATGTTTGTAAAACATATATGCCACATTCAACGTCCATGACACAAACATTCCTGCCAAGTTTCGAGTTTGTAGTGCCAGCTGTTCCTGAGTTATCGCGAAGACAAGCAATTTTTAAGTATTTTTTTACAAGTTTTGTTGCCATGGTGACCACATTTCTTATGCGAATCTACCAAAAGAGGAGATACACAATACACAATGACACAAACATTCCTGCCAAGTTTTAAGTTTGTAATTCCAGATGATCTGTTATCGCATATAAAGTAGTGGTTGTTTTAGTAAAAACGGATGTCTCCCCCACTGGGGAAAGGGCAATAAATCCGCCAAAAATCATTCAACTGGAACACAACAAATATATGCGCAAATAGGCTTGGCAATGATCATCCTTCTCAAGTTTCGCTGAAATTCGGCCGGTGCAAGGAGAACTAGTCCGGACAAATTTAATGTATTACAAACTTGAACGGGCCATAACTTAGCCAAAAATCATCATCTGGAACACAGCGTCGATATGCACTGCCACAACCAGGCTTGATAAGGATCATCCTTGCCAAGTTTGGTTTAAATCTGGCCAGGAGTTCAGCAGAACTAAAGTTTGTGTATTAAAATATTTAAAGTGCCATAACTCCGCAAAATATCATTCAACCGGAACAAGGCGATGATATGCAGGACTAAGCTTCATCCTCGTCAAGGTTCACTGAAATCCGGCCAAGGGTTCAGGAGAACTAGACCAGACAGAGTTTCTGACAGACAGACAGACAGATAGACAGACAAGCACAAACACAATTTCTCCTTTCCAAAAAGTGGGAGGGACATAAAAAACGAGTAACATTACTCAATAACTTACAAAAAATACTCCATAATTTTAAAAAGCATTATTACTATATTTGTACGTATTGTCCTGTTGAACAGTTTTATTCCATATGTACATGATGAAAAGTGTTCTAAGCAATGCAGCATGTGTCTATTATTATGAACAATGGTCATACCTTTTTTCTTTTGTTTTGAATTAAATTTCATTTATTCAGAATGGCTGTTTCTTTTAGGTATTAGATAGAGTCTGGTCTCAGCGAGCTGGCTTATTTAAACACCGAGATGGGCATAGAGACCGTACTCTAAATTCCAATATCTGGTAGTTGTAGTACGGTATAGCCATGCCCCTTTAGTTACCATAAATTAAACGATTTAATGCTCTGCATCCATCAAAGGAAATGTCCCCGACCATGCTACAAATTTGATTAATTACTTCACATTTACTTTGAAAGCATGAACTATTTAAACATGTGTTTTTACTCTCAAAATGTTCTTTGTTCATCATTTATTTTGAAATTGATGAGTATTTACTCATTGCAATGAAAAATATCTATCTGGACCAAGTTTTACATTAGGGTGTAGTGGTGACCTTGACCGTTGACCCAAAAATGTATGAGGGTCATCCCCCATGGTCCCCTCTGGACATCGCCAGTGGAGCCAAATAAGAAGAAATTATCAAAATGGCTCTAACCTTTAGCATTTGGCGAAAATGATTTGAGCAAAAAATATATAGCTCTAATTTATATACGTGAGTAGGTTACGTGTATTATTTTAAGTCACCAAACACCAACAATTAAACAAGTGACCTTTCAATATTACACATCATTTTATTACCCTTGACTCAAAATTTGCAAATAACAAAATGAACAATAAACCAATTGACACGTTTCTATGCCCACCATTGAGATTAGTGTGAAGTGTTTGGCTTCAGGGCAGGAAATCATTAATATGCATTAATGGTAATCTATTGGCTTTAACTGGCATGTTTTGAATTATTCAATATAATTTTATGAATAATTTGACTGGATGATATTTACATCTGACCCTTGTGTATTAACATTCACTGATCTATGATATGCTTCTAAATTGACTTCAAATAACGAAAGAAATGTCAACTACACCTCTAAACAATGAGGTCCTATCAGATAGATAGGAATTATGAAACCGGCACATGTCCACCTGCATTACTTTCAGGAATTATTTCACATAAAAAATGTAGCTAAGGAAAGCAATGCAATACAACAGTGTTTACTAAAAAGCTGCAATAGTATTACTATTGATTTATTCAATTTCTCGCCTTGACTATTGTTAATATATATAAGTATTATATATACTTTATTTACTATGAATGTATATTTCCACTGGAACTATTTGGCTTCAAACTATTTTATCTATTTTTGCTCCAATTGATCTCATTTGGCGCAACTGGTGGCGGAAAGAAAAAATAGCCAGAGATGACCTTGATCCCCTCACCATGGACAGTCTTGTTTGGTTTCATGTGTTTGACTACACGCCATGATTAGTTATAGAACCGACAAGGTTTTATATTATTGGGTCATGAGGACCTTGATCTTTGACCTATTCACCTATTAACTGAATATGGGTTATCCTTTCACTCATTTAAAGCAATTGATGACAGTTGGAAGACGGATGGAAGTGATGCGAATAGCTCTCTTAAACCTTTGGCTCAGTGAGCTGACCACATTGATTGGCTGTAAGAAACTGCAAGCAAGCTACATCATTTGAATCTGCTTTACCTGAGGAAAAACAGGTTCACCAATTCCTTGCGTATGACAGGCTTCATCACCATTATCGCTGACCATGCTCTGTAAAAAAGAAAGGGGTACATATAGTCATATTTTCGGAACAAAAGGGAGTGTGTGTCATAACATTATGATCTACAAACTAATAAAATATAAAAGAGTCCAGCTGAACAAGATCATGCTGAAATGTAATAATAAAGAGTTACGTTGAAGGAAAGAAGTTAATCTAAAATTAACTCATGTTTGTCTGTTTGCGTGTTTGTTTTTGTGTTTTGTGGTTAACTGTCATCCTTGAATACTGCTTTCCCTGTCCGATATCTTTATCCTTCTTCATGTTTAGAATTTAATTCAGCAACATTTGTTATAAGGAGATATGAGATATGTATAGCTGACCAGACTTACTTTTGTTTGCAAGTAATGAATCCGGTTAAGAGCTTAGTCAAAGTAAACAAAACATTTATAGTTTTATAAAAAGCAACATCACACTTTAAAATATTAAAACTGGCAAATAGAATATATGCAACTTCATTTAAGAAGTGATACGGAAAAACCCATTATGATTATGTCCCATGTTAGGTTTTTTGAAAAAGGAAATAACATAAAAATCACAGTTATTTAAAGTATACACTTAAAATATATATATAGGTCCGCACTGTATTCCAAACAAGGACTTGATTGTACAATGAAAGAGACAAAACACAACAGAAAGGGTGGTGAAGATAGGGTTATCGAATTGGAACGGTCAGTAGGCAATAAGGCCTACTGGTTATAGTTATGGCATATGTGCCAATACACTATCTGAGAACAGATGAGCATGTATGTGTAGTTGCATTAGCTTAGATCAAATGCTTTTCTAGTTATGGGCGATGTTAGGTTCCAGGAACAACAGCCAACCGACGGTACCGAACAATGTGATCGCTATGTGTTTTTCCAGTTAAAGCAGACGACAAAACAAAAATGCAAAAATAATATTGTCAGTGATTGATTTACTACTCAGAATTGAATTATGCCATGTGAATCTCAAACAAGCAAGGTTTAACGCAAGTGTAAAATAGCTGCCGAGAGAAAACAGCATTATATCTGAGTTGGAACTGGGAACAACGTTTAACATATACATAATAACTGATCAAGTCACGGGTGTTTAAACAATATTGAAAATAAAAATCTGGTCAAGAAGACGTAAACAAGCCACGACCATGCTTTACATATTGATTACATATTCAGTTTTGTAGCATAATGTGCTAGAAGTACACATCAGCGCAGAAATGCAAGTGTTCACATGTAAGATTAGCACAAGTGCATTAGCGTATGCATTACAACATAGAAAGAATTTTCACTGCTACCATGTGTAATTCTAAGATTGCGTTATCAAAGTAAAAAATTCCAAAGAAACTGTTCATTGCTACCTTACCATGAGCAATTATGAAAACCGTATATGAGTCGATTATCTATGTGTATTTAAAAAATGTCTTATGAAGTTTGAAAAGGTGAACACATTTTTTATATATGGTTCAGTGAAAATATCTTACCTGAGATAAAGTAATCCCATCAGTCTCCAGTGTATTGCAGCATTTTCCTTGATCAGGTTCTGTAACAGTAACATGCTTTATAATTACGTAATTACTCTTACTATTTATACTCTTACCAACAACAGACACATTTTACAAGATATGTACACCATTTCTAAACCTACTGACGCGTCAGACTAGGGCGTCTCCAACTCATAATTTATTTTACGCATATTCAGTCACGGGTATTTTTAAGAACCCGTAAATAAATCTTTACTTTAAATCTGCACATATTCATCATTATATGACCTGAATACCTGGATAGAGTTTTGATATTTTTGTAGTGTAATTTTGGAGTTATTTGGCGGGATAGCTACTTTATAAATAGCTTAAGTTTATTTATGCTATTGTGTATGTACATTTCTAAAATACATTTAAAGTGCTTATTGTTGAAATTAATAGAACAATGCAACACATGTTATCACACAATTGAAAACACAAATTCAATATTTTGATCAAGTTCTTACCATGCATTCTCCATATGCGACTGCTGGTTCTGCAACATCTAGGTGACTTGTATCAATCTGTTAATTGTTAGTCTGTTAACAATACAACGGTTTTATATATATTATATATATATATATTTTATATATTTTAATTCTTTAATTATACAGGTAAGACTTTGAGGTCCTATATAAATAACAGGAGCAAAACTCAACCACATACACAATACACATATTTTCTTCATAATACCCGATAATAAAAGTTCAAAATAAAATAATATCTTCGGTGCAGAATTTTCCACCACCTTTAAAACAGGTTGCGATATATAAACCTAAATGATGTATTGAGAAATGGCGCAAAATACCAATGCAGAAATATATAAATCTAACTAATGAATTTTAATTGTATACCAAGTACATATATGTCAATTAAAATCAATCATATAATTAGTTTGCAAATAATTATAATCTTTACAAAAGTAGGATACATACCAGACTTGAACTATCGACTGCACTCTCTTGAACAGCACACATACTACATCTGCATTGATACAAACAGCTGCAATAAAAGTGTTTGAATATTTAAAGTACCAAAATATCTTAGTCAAACATTTTAACTGAGTTTCCTAAAAGAATGGGAACAAAATCACAGACTATCATAAATATCCATCATTCAGTGTCTCCACAAGTTTTTCCAGTCAATCGTAGTGCCATGGTATATTTCCCAAATGACTTCCTAATTCAAATTATTCTATCTACAATTTTGTACACTTTTTTTTTTTATCTACATATACTTTTCGTTTTTACATTAGATTCAGAATAGAATATACTTTTTGTGGAAGGTCTAAAATGTATTTGTTTGTTTTCTGTTTCCCTACTGACTCTTTCCAGACCCACGAAGCCACCTTCCCGCATTCACCAAATTATCTTCTTAGCCAATGAATTAAGAAACTAAGAGGGAAAGTGCGGCCAAACTCAATCCCAGGACCTCTGGCATACAGGACGACTGCTCTTCCAACTGAGCTAACCCGGTCACTGGGTACCCAATATAACCATACTTTGTTGAAACAAATATTGAAAACTGGGCATTGAAAGTGTATAAAACTTTTACCCCAACCACGCCCAGCCCTTGTTGAAACAAATATTGAAAACTGGGCGCTAAAATTGTATACTTTTACCCCACCCATGCCCAGCCCATATCCAAACATGACTAATTAAAACAAAAAAAAAGATATATATATTGTGCTGACTTACGTGTTCCAACTGGCAGGATGACACCATACTTCCTAAGAATAACTTGAACACTCTTCAAATTCAAATATATCTGACACTTCCACTTTTCGTTCAAGTTCAAAACAGATTCATCACTGGTGCAAGAATGATCAATATCAGGATGTGAACTTATAAATGAAGGTATCTGGCACAGCCTTCGCCTTTTTCTCATAGTATTTTGTCCCATTTTGTTGGAAAAATGGGTGGAACTTATGACATAATGTGTATTTAATAAATCTTCCGGTAGCAGACTACATTCTGACAACACAATAACCGCATCTGTTCCAGTGCAATTATCTAAACAAATACTATCACTAGAACATTCTATACGTGGAGACCTATACTTAAACTGACAGATCATACTTCCCACTATCATTTATTCAAACTATGATTATTGTGTTTTAAAACGCCTTTGAAGAAGTGTGCGAGCTTTCACTTATTTTTAATTTTAAGTTTACATTGATTTCTTAAATCTTAATAAATTAATGCATAGTTATGCAATTATGCAAACAATCACCCATATTACATTTTGATTTTTTTTGAGAAAAGCGGTGTTATGGTATCTTGCACCAAGCCTATCTTTCTTTAAACAAAAATAACCATTCCATTTTTTTTCCATATATGATAAAAGGCAGTGTTCCAAACATATAAGTAAATTATAAAAAAACTCACCGCTGTATATTTTATTTATCATTGGTTGAAATTGGCAAAAGTTAGCAAATTTCCAGGGGAAAAATACATTCGCTTTTTACCAATTTTCATTATGTATTTTTCAAAGACCGACATCTTACAAGACATTGATTTTGTTACCAGAACAAATTTTAAAGTTCTAAAATGACATAAATTAGCAGATATTGTCGGAATATTTTATAAGTGTTTACAGGCCACCGGCCAAAACACATAACATATATGATGTTGGTTCCGCACATATCACTCGGTGCACTACTTTCAAGGCTGGTGTAAACGATAAGCAAAATAAACCGCCTACTATGTGCTGGATTCCTAAATTACATAAAAATCCGTATAAGGCTCGCTTTATTCCGAGTGTAAGTGCCTGCACCACAACAAACATCTCAAAACTTTTAACTTATTGTCTTACTGCCGTTAAAGATCACGTTAAACTATATTGTGATGAAACTTATGAAAACTCTGGGATTGATTTAGTTTGGTCTATAACAAATTCAGAAGACGTTCTTGACAAAATGTTCAATAAAGGCCAAGTTTCATCAATAAACACTTATGACTTCTCTACACTATATACAACATAACCACATCACCGTATTAAAGACAAGTAATTTCTCTTATTCAAAAAACATTCGCTAGAGAAAATATTACATTTTTGGCATGTAATAATATTAAAGCGTTTTTTACTAACGGCAGTTTAGACAATTACATGTATACTATGTGGACTTGCTTTGAAGTTTGTGAAGCACTCGCCTTCCTATTAGATAATATTTTCGTCAGGTATAGAACCACTGTTTATATACACATTGTTGGTATCCCTATGGGTACGAACTGTTCACCACTTGTCGCAGATTTGTTTTTATTTTGCTATGAAAGAGATTTCATGTTGAGTCTTTCACCAGATACCCAGGCAGATGTTATTGCAGACTTTAATGACACCTATCGGTATCTGGATGACATATTGAACATTGACAACCCTTTCGTTCCAACTATGGTTAATACTATTTATCCTAAAGAACTTCAGCTTAACAAAGCTAATATATCTAATAATAACGCTTCTTTTCTTGATTTAGATCTCTATTGAAAATGGTGAAATAATTAGCAAAATCTATGACAAGAGAGATGATTTTAATTTTGACATTGTTAATTATCCCCACTTGGATGGGGATACATGTTCTCATGTGTCTCAGCATATTCGTTTTCCAAGAGCTTGTACTCGTGTTGAGGACCTTAATATTCGTAATTTTTGTATAACTAAAAAGCTACTCAATCAGGGTTACCGTTACCATAAACTTCGTAAAATCTTTGCACAATTTTATTATCGTAACCCTGATCTTCTTTCAAAATATTAGCTTCTGCGACAACGACTATCACAACCTGAATTCTATGGTGATGTGATTTATAAACTTCGTAAGATTCTTGGTCATGATCACTTTCATACTATCTCTGTTAAACTTTGGTAATATTCGTAATCTTTGTATAACTAAAACGCTACTCAATCAGGGTTACCGTTACCATAAACTTCGTAAAACCTTTGCAAAATAGTATTATCGTAACCCTGATCTTCTTTCCAAATATAAGCTTCTGCGACAACAACTATCACAACCTGAATTATATGGTGATGCGATTTATAAACTTCGTAAGATTCTTGGTCATGATCACTTTCATACTTTCTTTGTTAAACTTGTTAAAATGTTTATCAAAAGAGGTTATGACCCTATCGTTTTACAACGCTTGGTGGTGGACCCTTTTACAGTTCGCCACTATGCTTTCCTCTTCAATTGTACGATGACCGGACAGGCTGTGGACCCTATGATGACGCCATTTGGGACGGTGGCGTTTGATGTTTGTCTATGATCTTTCTTGTAGTGCCCTTAATGGTTTATTCTCCTGTTGCTCTGGCTTCTGCCAAGTCGTTGAGTACCTGCATTGTGGCTTTCTATGCTAATGTTTTTTTGTGAATTATATTTGCACGAGCATATTTGTGTTTTACTTATATTGCCTATTGATGCTGCCTTGTTTGTTAGAGATTAGATCATGGTGAGGATTTCTTTATTTACTCTGTCCTTGCTTGTCTGTTTGCGTGTTTGTTGCTGTGTTTTTTGGTTGACTGTCCTCCTTGAATGCTACTTTCCCGTTCCGATCTTTTTATATTTCTTGAGCCAAGTATATCCCTCCTCCTATATCTTGGTAATTAAAAACACTTTAAAAACACTAGTTTGATACTGTCATAACTGACACACACCTTCTACCTCCCATACAACCCCACCCACCCCACCACACCATGGACGTCATATAGCCAGTAGAGCGATACAGGCACCTCTTGTTCCTCTTAATTAAATATAGCCACATTGATTGGTATAATAAACGGAATAGAAATACATCGACTGAGTTACACGTACACTTTCAGCTCTGAACATATTGTATAACTCGATCATCATCATGTTTTCTTTGGTTAAATTGAAGGCTTTATAAGACAAACTAGACGGTATCAACCCGATCTGATCTTATTTCTGGATTAAACCAGACTCTTAAAGGCATTAAGCCATAGAATTCCGTTGAGTGTATTCTCCAATACATACATTCATAAACATTAACTGTAAGACAATATAGACGGTCTCATCCCGAGTGAAACCAAACTAGACACATAATACACACGTGTCTTAAATACCTCTACGTATTTTGCTTGTTTTTTAGTTTTAAAAGAAACAGTACTAGAGAAGGCGTGTGCATTACCTCATAATATTATCAAATATTACACAAGATACGTTTATACGAATTAACCTATATATAAGCACACTACTGTATACTATATATATTATATATAGCAGCTGGTTAATTATATATAGCAATTGGGTAGACTAGTCAATACACAGTTTACGACCAAAATATATAATATGCAACAAAACAGAAAACGGAAAAAACGCTAGGGATGAGAAAAAAACGTGGTTAGTATACTAACTGGGCATGTCTCTACCACGAGACAGTTTGAAACCGCTTCTATGGTCAGACACCCGGAACCCCAAATTAAAACAACAAATGAATATATATTTTCAGTGCATGTTCCCTTGCATCTTCATTTTACAATACTTTCACGACCAACGTTTCTGGATGCTTCTTGTGCATATGTACATAACCGAATTTTATTCAACTTGTACACTATTCATGCTTTAGTACCTCATTGGTCAACATCATTTTTACACAATACATGAATTTAAGTAAACAATAAAATACAATTATCATACAATCTTTATACAATTTATGGATAGAAAATAAACAATATTGAAATATTGAAATAAAAAGCAAACATGCTGAAAAGAGATGATATAATAAATTTACATTACAGTTTATAAGGATCCTAAATTGGAATTATTTAAACTGTTCTTTGGTCAAATGCTTTTTTGAACTATTTAGTTAAATTAATAGTTCTTTTTTACTTTCAGATTTTCAATTGGGTACCAGTTTATGTAAAAGCACTTTCCGAATTAATATACATATATGCTTCTGGTGCATTTTTTATTTTGCAATATTGTCGAATTTAACTATAAACGTCTACTGTTTCTTAATCTCATAATACTGCCACAACGTTACTGTATGCTCTTGATACTTCTAAATTGTGACGTCTATGATACAGAAATGGTTGATTAGCTTTCGGCTGGTCATATACGAAATGCACATATTCGAGATGTTATCGAGAGCTTATCGAGAGGTTATCCCTATGTATGTGTTGGATCAAGCATCTGCAAGTAAGACTTTGGGACCAACGAGCTCAATTTAGGTGGCTTTGAGGTAGAATACCGCTTAAGCCGGTGCTAGGGGGCGTGAGAAGTGTTGCACACGGGAATTTCCGCTATAGTTTATGTACAATATGCTGCCTTCAATCAAATGGTACATGGCTGCGCAAGACATTTCCTTTTAAAAAAAAAACCTACTAAAACAACAAATAATACAGCAAATAGTATTACTTCAAAGTTTCATTATTGACAGAGTACGCGTTTGGCTCAAGCATATGAGCAAACTCAGGATGCAGTTTTTGCAAACTATTTACGTTAAATTCAGTACTGAACTGGCTCAGTTTTTCAAAGAGCAACTTCAACATTTATGAAGTTCTTGTTACAAGGTGTAGTGTGATTAAAACGTCTACAACATCACAGTTGTGTACTTTCTCTTATTAACTACAACTTTTTTTACAAAACATCCTGGGATTTCTTTGGAATATTATGTGCAATTAAGTGTTCAGTATATACAATATATAGCGGAAATTCCCTGTTGCGTTTTTAAAGTCGTTCAGTGTAGGTCATGTGATTACAATACAATATTCTTAATATTTTCGTTTTGCAAATGTATAGTCATTTGGGATGGGAAGCTATGAATAAATAAATGCATATAATAAATTCACATCTAGTATAGAGTTGCGGACGGTTAATTAAATCCGTTTTCAAAAATATCTAACATTTTTAAAATAAAGACGTTTAATGTGTCTGCAGTAATTCTAAGAATTTAAACATGCTAGGAATATTATAATAGTACTTGCTGTTTTCTTCGGTATTAAATTGAAACTTGAAGAGATTTTCGTCTTCAATATCTAACATATTACATATCTGACAGTATCTTTCAGTTCAGGAATTCTTTCTCTACCGTTTCGTATTTTTTGTATTCTAAGTGAATTCGTCGATTTTCTTAATCAAGTAATGCATATTCTTAGAATATTCTGGCATCACATCAAGGATCACCCCATAATCAAATTTAAGTTGAACATTATTATAATAGTTCAAACCCTTCAATTGTTTCCTTTATCGACATGCCAACTTTTTACATAGCAATCCATGACCATTAGTTTGGAAATGACAGCTAGTAGTTCTTCCCAAACACAGATAAATGAGATATAGTGTCCTATAGAAACCACAGCATCGAAATACAATGTCATCGTAGGCCCGCACTCGTATCGCACTATTATCGTGTCTTCAGCGCCCAAAAAGCGCCCACATAGAAAAGACAGTGTAAACAAAACTACATCCCATAAAAAGGAATGCTCTAACAATAAAGTCCACATCCGGAGAAAATAACAAAACACACAAAACTATATAACTATATATTCAAATGTGTTTTTTTTTTATGTTTGAAACCCAGGTAATTGTACACTTTATAGCAGTCATTTTCAGATTTTTTGTAAACAGTACTTAATATAATATTTTCTGCGTTAAGTAGTTTAATTTAATATTTTATAATACGTATAAACCTGTTAACAAAAAATGGATACCTACAAAGTTCACCATATACCTCAGTTGTACAAGTGATGTTTCGTGCGCTCACAATTTTAAATGTACCCTTTCAATTTGTTTAGATTAAATTTCCGAAGAATAGTTTAAAATAGATCCAATAAATATGTCAAAAAGGTGACACAATAATTTGGGTTTTAATTAGTTTAATCTCTGACTCAACACGATAACATAAATAATATATACTGAAAGGAAAAAGAAACACATAATCAAACATTGCCTATACTGCAGTATTATATACACCTAATTCCACGTAATATTCCAGATATATCCCGATATAACACAGTATACTTTGTTACACGAAATTCGTAAATTTTTAAATTTCGTTTGAGAAAGTCAATCCATTGCAGTATTGTGTTTAACGTTAAGAGACTGCAACGTTTAAAGCGTAATTTTCATCACCTGCTTGAGCCAAATGCACATTCTTTCGATAATGAAACTTTAAAGGGATAACCATTAGTGTTTTAGGTGCTGTTTAAACACCTTTTCCGAAAGGACAGGCATTATGTCGCCCTGTACCGTTCGATTAGCAGTAGCATACTAATCATATAATATATAGCGGAAATACCCATTATGCGTTTCATTTTCTTTTCAGTATCCACGGACCAAATCGGTCTATAAAGAAATATAAAAAAGATCGGACAGAGAAAGTAGGACAATCAAGCACAAAACACAGAAACAAACACGCAAACAAACAAACAAGAAGGCAAAAGTAATAATAAATACCAACGACATCACAAACATAAAAGGGTTGACAATAGGGCTACCGCCTTGGAACGGTCATTTCAAACAAACGCAAATTGAAGCAATTGACAAACTAATTTGGAGGTAATATCTAACATATTTTTCCGTGGACACACGTGGAGATTATTTATGGAAAATAGAAATAGTTTGCCTTAAAGTAATGGATAACATTGTATATACTTTCAAAACTACTGTGTTTATCTTAAAGAAGGCGAATTTTGCACCTTATATGCTCCAAAATGATCAATGTTACCTTCCTATCCGAAATAACGGACTTGGCAAAATGATTAGCCGAAGGACCGCCGTGTACTTTACCAAATAAATGTCAATACTATATTAATTCTGTTTTACACCTATCGATCAGCAGGAAATAGTATATATACCTCCAGACGATTGTGTTATGGTGTAGAGATACAGTTCATCAACGTGTGTTGCAGCTACCTTTTTTGTTTATCTCGTCATAGCTAGGCGCTCTGCCGTAGTTCGTCCGAAGGTTGTCTGTCCTTGGTAGTTCACAAATATTTCTCCATATATATATATATATATATGCAGATATAATAAATGTGTACGTTTTTCAGACAACATAACTATGCATCTTAAATAATATATAGGCTTCAATCTATCAAAAAATACGCGCTGGTATGGTTGCCTCTCTGAACGTCTGCCGATATAAGTATATTTGCCTGTCAACCATGTAGCCGTCCTATGCACGTCCATTTTTGGAAAATCGCGGCCAATATTTGGTAGGGTTGGTGGGGTAAAACGTTTATCTTTTTTTCTGCTTTACAACACTTCACACCTAGTACTGTCTCTTGCATTACAACACTTCCCACGTCTTATTTTTTATAGAAGAATTATGAGCTAAAATGTACCGTTTTCACCGTTATCTGTGAAAAAATCAGGATAATCCCCAGAGACACCCACTGGGCGCGGATCGGTTCTAGCAAAAATATAATGCACACCCTGTTAACATGTTTGCACTCCCAGGACTTGAAGTCTTGCCTAATACACTGGCGGCTATTAAATTTATTTTTGTTGCAGAATCCCCTAAAGTTAACCCCGCATTCTTGTGCGTAATTGATTCATCCACACGCGTATGTCATTGATCAATAATTTCCATTCTCGTTTAAACAGCGTCCCAATGATAAAATAAAAAAAAAGTTAGATGCAAAATTGGAATACAGTAAATTATAAACAACAGCGTTCCACATCTCAATATTAGCCACTTGGCTAAGTTTATCTTCAACGGATTTTGAGTGAAGCACGCTTGTGAATATAAAGTATGGAGTAGTTGTTACAATGAAAACAACACTTAGCACGAATAAAAGCTTCGTAGCTGTTTCAAGTGGTCTATTTACAGCAGGATTTGCATTTGAAAGTGGCTGCACCCTGTTTCTGCCAAGTCGGAGTTTAATTGCTATACACAAGTTACCTGCTACTATCAATATAGTTGCACTATAATTAAGAACAATAACCGCCTGGTAATACCATACTTGATCGTAAAATGTAGCATTGAATTCTGGGACATAGTCGCACAATCCTTTGTGAACCACCGTCGTTCCATTACCGCGAGAAATTTCAGTGGTGACTGTACGCCAGTGAACCACAAAAAACAGCGGACTATTCACGAGACAGCTGCACAATAATGTCAATAAACTTACTATTAATGCAATCTTTGGTGTCAGTGTAGCCTTTGCGATTGCTGGATATGCAGTAAATAATGTTCGTTCTAGTGTTAAAAGAACGAGCAGCCATACAGAAAATCCTCCGGAAGTGTATTCTAACCACTCCTGCACGATGCAATTAAATGATGACAAATCGGCGATATCAAAACCTAGCCAGGCAAACAATATGTGACGGAATAGAGATGACCACAGAAGAGTCATATCTGAACCGGCTAGGAATAGAAGATAAATAACAGTAGAATGTTTCCTTAACCTTCTCCTCAACAGGACGGATATGTTGAATATATTCCCCAGAGTTCCTAGAATAAGCAAACCGCACGAAAATGTTCGCCATGTCCAAACGGCAACGTAGCAGCCGATTTCTACAGATCCCTCACAAAATGCTGGCACAAGATGTATTCGAGTATTGTTAGACATTTTTGATATTGTTAGAGTCGGTTAGCAGTATCATATCTATCATCTATTTCTTTAATATTAATTTACATTAACGCAACAATTTCTCATCCAGAGATGTTTGCATAAGAAATAGTGTCAGACTAGTATAGAAATGGTGAAACCATTTGTTACATTTTCGTTATATTTGATCATGTCTGTTGTGTTTAATCTAGCACCCAGTTATTAATTCTGAGTATATAAACTGTCATCGTACCTGAAACAAAACAAAACGATAGTTATGTAATATAACAAATATAGTATTTATATCTACATGAACATAAAAATGACATATTTTGTACTTTTACTGAAGATGTGTTTCATTGATATTTGTCTGTGTAAAACTCTCATCTCGTTCATAATCTCATTGAGATTGCAGATAAATACCTACTAAGACATGTTGAAAAATGTGCGTAGCACACCCTCTCAAGGGTGTTCCCTAGCTGTCGCTCGCTGTAGGTACATGGAGAGGCCTGTAACTAATTGTGTAACAACTTGTAGTTCAATACATTTACATATGTTGCTTCAATACATTTTCATATGTTGCTAGTAATATTGTGATGTTAACTATAGTGTAACGTATCTGCAATAAACGAAAGGTACAAATAATATTTACTAGCTGTTATAATGTTGAGCAAGCGCAATTCAGACTATGAAATAGGTGTTCCGTAACATTAGTTTTCAATGGGTATATTAACCTAAATCATTCACACCAATTCCGAATATAAACTATTGTTAACCTTATTACTCTTTATACATTTATATGTATATTATGTTAGCCTAATGGAAATTTGGAAATAAAATTGTTCTTTACATTACGTGGTCCAGCCTTAATTCCATTAAGCGATAGGAAAGCTTAAACTAGCAGTAATTTTTTGACGGATATTTCGACAATAAAACAAGTTTAAAATCATTTTTTACTGAGAAAATGCGATACCTGTTGAAAACTACCTATAACATGTTTTAATTTTACAATATGCAAGCTTTTTAAGCAGAAATTTAAGTTTTATTTAATACCCCAGCCCCGTTTTCATTTCTTGGAGAAGGGGTTGCACGAGGTTTGATTGTTAATACACGGACCACGTAATGTATGTGTATAGTCCTGTTTATTGACTATTTAATGTGCTCATTTAATTTATGATGTGTTTTGAATGTATCTCTTTTTTAAAAAACACAACACACAATACATAAGCATGATAAGTAGACATAAAAGTCGAACAGAAAATGTGTCATTTAGAGAATCAACCTTAAAGGGACACTGTTCGTAAGTAAGCAGATATTCAGCATAACCAAATAACTGTCTGACTTTTATTCAGTAAAATGTATACATGAGAACTTGAACATACTCCCAAAAAAGTCAGTAATAAATTCGTAAGTTTGAATAAAAAGTTTGAATTATTATTTGTAAATAATATGGGACCCTCATTATTTACCTTTTCTGCTGATCACGTGACTTCCATTTGGTTTTCCGTTAGGTTTTCTACATAGTCTGTATTGCGTAATATGTATGGCTAGCTTAGCCCAGTTATTGGCGGCGTCGAATATTGCACGCACACTATTATTATATGTTATGTTATGTTGTTATGTTATTATTACCCGCGAGTGTAATGTTAGTTTGGGCTGCTAGTTCAAACTCCCGATGCGGTACTTATTGTCTTTTGTACCGTAATCGAATTCAGTCAAACAATCTTGCTTTTAATTAGTAAATATTCAATAAGGTTTAATGTGTAATCTTTGTGAACGTAATTAGTGTGTAATTAGTGTGTTTATAAGTCAAAAATTACGGACTTAGTCCCTTTAACAGAGTTAACCTTGCAAGTACATAATATAAATATTTTAATGCTTTTTGATATCAATTTATATATATATTAACGATTTTTAACACCAGTTTAAATTACACCACTTACATAAATTACAGAATTTTGCATATAAAATTAAAAACTACTATATGGATTTGCACCAACATTTTTGTGCCAATATTCAAAATAAAAATAACGAAGAGGAAGCGTTAGGGTAATACATTGACTACTGTACTAACTACTAGCAATTACAATTATTTGTTAGAAGTGGTACAATTGTTACAATAGCACTTTTTAACATAGGTTGTTCTTCGCAGTCATACATGTAACCTAGGTTTGGAACTGTTAGTAAGCATCATTCTTATTTTTTTTGTGAACGCAGAAATAGTGTACAATGAATGACAGTTACATAAGCATGATCGAAAATATTGCCAATAACGAGATAGATGAGGTATTATGAGAATATTTCATGGGTATCCGGTGAAGATAGGGAATTCCAACCCGAGGTATAAGGGTTTTATTGGAACCGAGGCTATGCCGAGATTCCAATTAAAACACTTATACCGAGGGTTGGAATTTCCTATCTGAACCGAATACCCATGATAGGTACTTTTTCTTGCATATCAGAGACATACTGTACGTTGACGCCGCCATCTACTAACGTTTGCATGTTTTCCTGCATTCCGGATGTTGGCGCGCGTGAATTTTATCTCGACCCTAGGGTGAGATAGAAATATCTAGCCACGGTAAAATGACGGATATCCTTGCCCGTATGCAAGAAAGATATACGTATAGAGGTATATGTACTGCCTTCAACTATCCCTCATTGATCTCAGTATGAGTATTTAAAACACAAGAATTGAATGAAATGAATTTTGATTCACAGTATATGTTATTTAGACCCTTCCCTGCGAGAGAGCTGAGTGATACATAGGAATCATGAACACTTCCTTATTCTCAATAACAGTAGATATAACGAAATGTAGCATTCAATGACCAACGTCAACAACAAAACACGCCACAGACACAAACAAACATTTACAAGGTTAGTAAAGGCAAGGCAGTATGGCTACTGCGATTGGAACGGGCGGGCAGTTGAACAAAGGCCACTTGGAGTTTAAACCAGGTTCTAGGGTTCAACAAACTCACTCTTACTCTATTCTCATCCCAATAAAACGGGACAATGTAAATAAAGAATTTCCCACAACCAACGAAGGCAGCATTAATAGGCAATAAAACATAGAAATAAGTATAAAAGTTGAACAGGAAATGCAGTTTTCACAGAAGACAATAAACCCAAAAACACGCCAAAAAACAACATGAATGGCAATGATAATAAATAATAAAGGCCTATGACGTCACAAACACAAAAAATATTAACAATAGGGCGACCGCCTTGAAACGGTCAGTGGCCTTTTTTGCCTATTGCCAACCCTTTTGTGTTTGTGTTGTTTTGGCCTTTTAATAAATTGTGTGTTTGTTTGTTGTTTCTGTGTGTGTTTCTGGTTGACTGTCGTCCTTGAATGCTGCTTTTTCTGTTCGATTTCTATATGTAGCCTACTGTCATCCATTATAACGGGATAGTATAAATAAAGAAATCCCCGCCATGAAATATTCTCTAACCAACAAGGCAGCATTAATAGGCCATATAACTAAAACACAAAGATGCTCGTGTATACATGGCTAGAAAAAAACAAAATTCTAGTAAGCCATTAAACAAGTACTCAAGTACCCAAGGAATCCGCAGAAGCCAGAGCAACAAGAAAATACAAATGATACAATGTTACTCCTTGCAGCAAACAAAAATATATTTACAATAATATCAATAACATATTATTAAGTAATGTGCCCTTCGACATAAGCGACAATCCAACGTATTGTGGTTTCTTATTTATCCCTGTAAGTCTTGTTTATTTCGATTCGTGCTTTTGGTTGACTGTAGTCCTTGAATGCTACATTCCCGTTCGACATTTATATCTACTTTTGAAATACCTTATACACCAAGAAAGTGATATTCATCTTGAAATAAATACATTCTGAAAGTGGGATACCGTGGAAACAAAATACACAACCAAATAGTTGGAGACAGTTTTTTACTCAGTTGTATCGAGTCTGTTCATTAGAAAAAATAAAAGTTGCAGCATCTCTGACGCCTCATAGAACCGGCTATATACAGCCACCTCGCAGAACTAAACAACCTCTGATATGAATGTCAATAAATACTGTAAAGGGTATCCTTGGAAGCATATCAGACTCGGTTATGAAAGTTTTGTTACAACGTTCACATTTTCTTGTCATTTGCCATTTGCTATTTGCCTCGATTTGTTAATCCATTATTATGATGACTTTGTACATGTCATTACGTGGTTCGAGTATTAACTGTAATACCCCATCCAACCCCTTCTCCAAGAATTGAAAACGGGGTATGAAATGAAACCTTAATTTCGGCTTAAAAGGTTTTCATATTGTAAAATAAAAACATTTAGTAGGTAATTTCAAACAGTTTATCGCATATTTTCAGTAAAAAAAGTTTTAAACTTGTTTTATTGTCGAGATATAAGTTATAAAATCCTGCTTATATAAGCTTTCATATCGCTTAATGGAATTAGGCCGGGAACACGTAATGGCATACAATTAAACAAAAGGTAATATAGATCTAATTTCAGTTTGCAGCTTAAAATGTATAATAACATATATTCAAATATTCACTCTTTGTGGTGTGTTTTGTACTTTTCATGTCACATGCATATTTAATTTGCACTTAGTCTGTGGTACAATGCAGACCTACGGTGCTATTGCGTTTTGCTGCTGCAGTGTGTGGCTAACGCAGCTGAGATGACTTTTTTGAGGTATATATTAAATCACGTATTGACATTAACTGAGTGGTAGAGAGAATTTTATCAAGAAACAATTGATATATGGATTGGTTTAAACATATTTTATATTTCAAAGGTTTGCAATATTGCATACATACGAGTATATATATGTACACAGCATATTTAACGATATCAAAAATTCTTATGGATTTTTTTTTGTAGGAAGGCAATTTGTAATTAATACAATTTAATATAAAAATAGTACAAGTTAGTGGCAAGAAATAACCCAAGAAAAGCTTTCATAGACAAAATGCAAGGAATAAATGAATCTTTGCATCCAGGGTCGTTAAATAAGAAGAGAAGCAACGTCATGATTAGTTAATCCCTGTTCGTTTAAGTTATACTTTTAATGTGAATACTTATTATTAAACTCAACAGAAAACTATAGGCTAATAATGCGTTTAAGGTCATGTTAAAGTCCGACAAAACGCTTCGTATAAAATGTTATTCATTAAGCAAATAAAAAAAGAAAAATACTAATTTAAGCTTTTCTCTAAAGTAATTATCTATAGCTGCATGCTTTTATATGTACACATATTTGTTATTGGAAAACACAATAACAGAAAGCTTATTATCGGAAACAGCAACCAGACTTCAGGATTCTGAGACCTCGTGAAGCAAATAATATATGGCAGCGCTTTATACATTGCAACATGTGTGATGAAATAATTTAATAATTAAAAGTTGACCGTTCATTCACTCCGTTGGCACCATGTCTGACATATTGTTTTGGGCGCTTGTTTCAGCCACATATTTTTTTCTGCTTTAGATTGCGCCATTTAAATAATACTTACATAATTTGTTTTATAGCAGTAGAATTGGTATTTTTAGGGAAATGTTTAAATGGCGGGGGCACCGTCACATTCAGAAATGACGGGGGTAATTGGGAATGCATGAGTAGCGGTGGTGGCGGCGGTGGTGGCGGTGACTAACACCTTCACGGCTAATTGATAATTGTCAGGAAATTAGGTTTATAAAAGATCCAGTGGTATATAGTTAGTGAAGATCTTTAGTTTATACCCGGAATAATTGTTGTATAAAGTTATTAAAAGTATTTAGTTACAAGAACTGACCCCTAACGACATGTACAATATACTGTGAACTTGACCACTAAGAGATGAGCAGATATGAGTGTTTAGTTGAATTAAATAGGCGGCTTATGGAAGTTGCATTGTTGAAATCAGAAGATCTGGCTGTGACCATTTCACGGCATGACGATAGGCTAGGGTTCTACTGTGTTTGGTGACTTATACGTACCACGTACCAACTATGATGGGGCTGAGATGGGTTATTCTGTGTCCAGTGATGTGGAGGCCAATATACAGTTACCTAAAGTCAAGGGCTATACAAATTGATGAGCTGGGTGCTTGATAAAGTTCTATTGATTTTGTGGAAATTAATGCGGGGTGCTGCATTATGTAAAGGGAAGTGATGGGAGTTATTAATGATACATGAGTACCATTAGAATAGGCTGAGTGAAACTATATAATGTAACCTAGTGTATGCTGAGTGCTCTATACATCTGTGTCAATGCTAGTTTTTCGTGTTACATGGCATGTGCTACAGGGAGTGACAGTTTGTGCTGTGGTAAAGCAAGATGAGTACATTAAATGCTGAGTGCTATATATGATACCGTATTCGTCGATGGTAAACTTTGAGTACAACTAGAAGAGTCTGAGTGACATAATATACGTGCAAGCTGAGAGCTAGCTATTTAAAACATTCAACCGTGGACATAGGAATATAAGGCAGACTAAGCCAATATCTAGTTTTGTAATGTTGTTTTAATGATTGCGAGGAATGACTATAATCACGTTTAGATACATTGGTGTATAGACAATTAGTGAGATACAATTTAAACCTGACTGTTTGATTATTCCTTTTCGTCTTACTTTGTAAATTATGTAAATATGTATGTCTTATAAAACTTTGTAAAGTTACCAGCTGTTTTATTGATTTATGTAATCTGGCTACAATCGAATTTAAAGCAGGATTATACAGGTAATCGGATGAAAACACAGGTAATCGGATGGGTAATTGCTTTGTTTATTCGGAGGAAAGATAGCATTCATTCATTTATTCTTTATTTCCTCTTTTAGAGATTACAACATGTAAACAAACACAACATAAACAAACCAAACATATTCAATACATTGAAATGTATCTACACAAAGTTTTAGTTGTTATAACTATATAATAGTAAGTTCAAACTGATCCAAAGCACATGTAAATTAATAAATAGTCAACTATATTCTGTCTCAGACGAAATAGCTTCAAGCTTATCGTTATAATTATTAATCTTTAATTTTTTTCTGAATAAACATATGTGCTATCTTATTTTAGACTAACTGCGAGTAGCTGTGCATTGTGATTTCAGGGAGTAAGTATACATATTATACTTACTCCCTGGTGAGATGCGTTAAGGGGTCATTTCACCAAGGATTGTTTTGGTCCCGAGAGTACCCGATCCTTTTTCTGGTCGATCGGCCGCATTTTTGCGAAAATAATCGGGAACGTGCGAGCACTGTCCCGCACTACCCTATACATTCGGGGGAAGATCTGGCGCGATCGCCTCAGTCCTCCGAGGGTCTGGTACCGAAAAAGTGATCGGCTACTGTTTTTAAAAATGTTGAAAAACAGTAGCCGTTCAAAAACCGTCGGCCCGGGTCGTCTTGGTCGTCCGAGGGTCCCCTGAAGTTCCCCTTGTCTCGCCCGCCCTCTGGAGCTTTCGTATAGCCTCTGCAGCTCTCTACCGAGGGTCTTGCGTAGTTTTAATGAAACAAAACACATGTAAAAATCCTTTAAAATGTCACAAAGAATTAATTGTTACTAAATACAACAGCAAGACATATATTTACTCAAAATTATTATAAATAATAATAAATTTACAAATTAATACCAATGCCAGAGAATTATAAACCAAATATAAAATAAAAACTGCACACTTTTCTCAGAACAGGTACTGAAACAAAACACACTTGAAAACCCTTTAAAAAGTCACAAAAACTTAATTCTTTTTGGCATATTTTCTCTTGGTCCTTGGCCTCCTCCTCAGCATATTTCCTAATGTAATAACATGTTGCTGTGCTATGGCAGAACGAAGTTGTAGAGCTACAACAAGCCCCAGCACTGCTTGTTGGTCCATGACCTTCCCTGGCTGGTCAGAAAGTGATGAACGGCTTCGATCTGAGCGGTTTATATAGTCGGGCCTTTAAAAACACCGATCTCCGGCCGATCTAGGCAAATTTGGTCGGCCGAAGAACGTCCGAAGATCGTTTAAATCGTCCGAAGACCGTTTACTTTCGGCTACCTGCGTCAACATACGCCTACATTCGGCCACTCTCGCGCGAAGAACGGCGGAAGAACGGCGGAAATCGAACGAAAGCGTCCTCTCTCGAGCCTGGATCGCCCATTTTCGGCCTCTCTCGGCCGAACAACGCGCGAATATCGCTCACTTGCGCGCGAGAAGCGGGTCTCTACCGGGCCTTTGCCGGGCCTTTGCCGTGTACCTGCGGGTACTTGTGCGAACTTTCGCATACTTGCGCCCCGGAAACGTGTCGATCGCGCGAGGAACGTCCGAGAATCGTCCCCCCGCCATGGTCATTTGGTCGGGACTCAATCGGGTCAAAAGAAGGGGGCGATTGGAGGCGATTCAGGACGACAATCGGGCAGATCAAAAAAATGATTGATCGGGGACAATCTGGTCCAGATCGGGCCGATTGGAAAAAAACAATCCTTGGTGAAATGACCCCTTTACCGAAAGCGAAATCACAGGGAAAGTTACTGACAATATTTTATAATATTCGATTTGCTAATTACAGTTTCATAGATTGAAGTGATGTATCGCTGTAATAAAGCTGCAACATGTATTAAAAGTCAATGGTAGTAAGCCTCAATTGCTGTATGAGCATACACCGCTGCAAGAACGATGACATTTTTTAATATGTCATCATCTTCAGTGAGTGTTGTGTTCAATTTGTTTCCAAGAATGGATAGATGTAAATTGTCCTGTGATTGGCTTTGCAAGTCGTTAAAAATGTGAAGTTGAAAAAATAAAGCAACGCACTCCCAAAAGTATGTCTGTGCATGCTGGTGTAGTCACATGAAAGTAATATATGTGATGGTAAATTTACGACTGCCTTTGCACCGCGAGTGCATATTTGCGCATCTCCTTTTGGAGCGGTAGTAAGTAATTTTAATAATATATTTATATTAAGATATATTTATATTAAGTGTTTGTTTTTGCTGCATACCAGTAATGCATTGATTTCGTATTTTATATATAAGCTTAAAGAAATTCAACGCATCATCCATGTGTAGGGTTCTCTTAACTACAATTCGCTCTGTTTGGGTAATTGATCTTTGCAGTATGCTCTTCCACGAGTATTTGGAAGGACACTTATTACATAATTACAATTCACGGTTTAAATCAATCACAAGTTTAATTCAATCTTCTTTTTCAAAGTTTGCTTGATTCGGCAAAGTCACATTTTTTAAACAAACACAAACACGCCCGTATATTTATTGCATTAAAGCTACACAATCCCGATAAAATAATACAATGTCAAGTTTTTTTAAACATAAGAACGCCTATAGATGAAGTTCTTTGCTGGTTGTGTTGTCTACATTGTTTAGGCTGGTATATTGTCGTAGCGTATATCTAGGCATTTGCATAATAGGCGTGATAAACGCTTCGGTAACTTTGAATTGTACCACCCAGCGATTACGGGTATATAAGCCTAAACGTTTATATAGCAATTTGCTCAGATATCCAATAACTACAGACTGTTCAAATCGATGAGGATATTCAATGGCATGTAATGTAACTATATACATGTTTGTTATGAACAAGTAAAATGCGTAAATACATCACTATGTAGAGAATTATAAACACTTACCCACGTATTCCACATATGTTCCATATATTGTACATATTTATTTCCTATAATATCCTTGAAATAATCCAAAACCACACACATATTATTCATGTATACATATACAGAGAACGTGTATCGGTAGCCAATAGTATGTAACGTGAAATACATGCTCAAGTGTTGACTCGGGATAGGGAGAAATTATTGTTAACAATGAGACACTAGAAGGATATTGTTCAAATTAATTATATATATATGGAATTTTCTTTTGTTGGAAAAAGATCAGCAATAATATTTCTCGCAAATCGTAGTTTTTAGGATGTGGGGAAGGGGTATACACATGAAGGTCGCCCATCCGTCTATCCTTTAGTTACACGTTTCAATTCTGGAGGGTCTTGGGAAACTAATGAGAGTCAATTCGTAAAAAAAAAAAATAGTTTTTGCGTGCGAGCGTGTTTGTGGGTGCGTACGTAAGCCGTGCTTGTGTGCATGCTATTATGCATATATTTGTTAATATTTAAATCTGATGAATCTGAAAGGCATTTGAATACTACTTCTTCATAAAAGGAAAATTCATAAACAAAATTGTATTTAAAAGTGCCAAGGCCCGGACTGGAACCCGGTACGCAACGGAGAAAGCATACTAAGACAGCGCGTTAACCTACTGCGCTACGGAGGCCGATTAACCATGTTGTATTAATTAAGTTACTTTACATAAACATGCTCAATCGCGAAGGACTCTGTGCTAATATCACGGTGGATAGACGAAACGTACCCTGGTTGATCAAAACTGCGTTACCTTGATCCTGGTTGCACTTGTAACGAACCCTGGAGGGTAAAAACAGAGGGAAAATGGACACTGGAGTCAAAAAGTTTGAAAATAAAGATACATTATCGTATGTATAAAAAAACAACTTTATGCGACGGAACTTTTGAATATCATATCCTTCGAAATACATTTACTTTATGTACAACAAATGCAGAATAATTCCTTACAAGATGAAACAAATTTACTCTTAACCGGTCGATACAAAGTTGATGGCTTTAAAAAGCCAAACTTCCATATGTTCTCTCTGACCACGTAAAGGGCAACAGACACAATCCGTACCATTGGCATCGGATCCGGTTGATAGATTGTTTGCTATATACCTTCAGATTAAAGAGAAAACGACGATCGGGACTTTGGCTCCACCAAAACAAACAATACAAAAAACATCTGTTGGTTGCATGGCGTTTTAAGTCATCTTCAGCACATTTTAGGTATATGTGATGGTCGATTTGTTGGTGGGTGAGGCAGACCACCGACTTTTTCATCAATAGGACATGTACTGAATACCTCATGAAATCTGAGAACGATCTGGATTCGTACCCACGACCGTAGCGGTGAACTTGAAATAGCGCCTCACCACTCTGGACCACCGCTACTAAAATTATTCATACGACAGCATGATGCAAAATAAAAAAGAACATCCCAATATTGAATTATTATATGGGTTATGAATGTAGAGGGTGTGATCTTGTTATAGTGATAGAATCTGGTGGTGAGTTTTCTAAATGCGTCTATGTCGAACAAGGTACAAGACTAAACAAATGTACTCCGGACCTACGTTCGTGTATATACGTTTGCGCCTTGAGATAATTCTCTCTTCATGACCTGTCTTCCGTCGACAGTACCTAAGATAAATTATGGGCCCGCAGTAGACATAAACCAAACGTACTTTCCCCGTAGCGCGCTGCATGACGGTTTTTGTTGCCGTTTTACACGACAATGACCTCAAACAGTTTTTATATAAAAAAAGTTTATTCAAAAGGCATTATCTTAGAGCACACAGCTGTATACATATTGCCTGCAAAAATCAAAAAAACAAAAAAAAAACACAATATTTAAAAAAAGTAATAAAGAAAAAAAACGAGAGGCGTGAAGATATAAGGATTCAGACTATATCATCAACATGTCAGTGTCAAATAAGATATAAAATAGTGGGAAATACTCCCAAAAACGAACCCCAGCGTCACTGGGAATAAAACAAGTTCACTGAGTTTGCCCCGGGACCACACTAGCAACGCTCTAGCTAAGCCCCTCACAGGTAACAATTATTTGATCATAAATGATATTTAAAAACAAAATACATCAATGAATAAAAAATCAAATATTACAAGGTAACGCTGTTTTGAGCAGCCAGGGCCCGTTACGTCTGTCCACCGTGAATATAAACCATTGCTTTTTCCAGGTCCGTAGCTTCACCGGGGCACACAGGGGCAGTTGCCTTGGTTGAATTTTGGGAATGTACATACTTTACATAAAAACAACTATATACTAGTAAATAAGGACCCTGGGGAAAATGCAACAAATTGACAAAATCCAGGGTGGAGAGGGAAGTTAATGCCTCCGGACAACAACATAAGCTATATGCCTCGGTTAAATTACGGTTCCGGACCTGTTTTCATTTAAAATTACTTTAAAAACCATTGAACTTGATTAAAGAAAATTAAAGATTTAAATAAGTAAACTTACGAAAGGTTAATTACTAGCATTTGAACTTAATAGTTATACTTAAACTTTCGGTTTTTAGTTAATATTTACCCGGTCATATAGACGGAAGCTGACGTCTTTCATATTTTCTTTGATTTTGAATTCTGATCAATCAGAATTTTAATGTTCAGATTGCCGATTCATACATTTTGTGTTGCATATTTTTTGTTTCGTGAAAACATCAATGTTGGGGACCACCCCGAAACATTGGGGTGTGGGGTCCTCCGGCTCTTACGCCTATGTTTATGACTATATAGAAACTCTCTCTCTCAATTCCTTCTACCCCTCCTTCATTCCCCCACTCTCTCTCCCCTTTTCTCACTTTTTTCCCTACCTCCCGACCTCCTCCCTCCCTCCCTCCTACTCGCTTTCTTTTTTTCTATGTCTCTCTCTTTCTCTGTGTGTGTGTGTCTCTCTCTTTCTCTCTCTTTCTCTCTTTCCTTCTCCCTCTTTTTGACACTCTATGTCTCTATGTCTCTGCATGCATAACTTCACATAACAAATACTATATCTCCATCTTTACCATTAGTTATGAGCCTCAACCAATATTCCAATTTTGATAAACAAGGTCTCCCTTGTGTCTTGTGTCAATATACAGTACACACACACACACACGCACACACACACACACACACACATAAAAATGGAGGATTATGTGTATAGATGCAACGGGTTAGTTGGAAAAGGTCTTTGTTAAAAGGCCGCTACGTTTAATTATAGGTATTGTTTTGGATTATATATAAATATGGACTTATAATGTTGTTTGAGTAAGTACATCTTTAGCTTCATTTTCAGTTTCTAATGACTTGTATTTCCTATTAGATCTTCTACTGACGTTTGGTCTCATCAGTTCGGTGGTAAAATGCCGTCTGCTAAAATCCGCTTTTATACCCGTTATAAGACCAGTGGTCGATTCACAAAGTACCCGAAGCGTCTCATACAGTACCGCCTTATCTCATTAATATTCAGTGAATTTAGGTAGTGCGCATGTTGTATATATGAACCCACACGTATACAGTAATCACTTAGTACAATATGCGTAATAACCGTTAGATTTGTTCCGTTCTAGTGTGCCTTTTATCGGGATTGTGTAGCTTTAAGTAACAATGAACAACCAATTGTTAAAATCATACACGTTATATAATTTTCTTTAAACTCTTTATGAAATATAAATCTACCAAGAACAATGTTTGCACACAAAATCCTCAGTTGTATTTTCTGTACTGTCAACGCACTTTGTATGGTACCATTTTACAGAACAGGCTTTGTTTCCACATTTAATCGTTATCAACAAAATCGGGCAATTTACATTCACAATATAGTTGTATAGCTTGGACTTTTGGTGCATCAATAGGCAGTTTAGGCATTTTAATTTTGGGGAAAACACGACTTTTTTCGGCATTTATATAGTCTATGAAGTGTTTTATCATAAGGTTCTTGTTTAATCTAATATTGCTTATGTTTTTATCAAAATGTGTGTAACATTTAGGTTAGAAAAGCTATACCAAAAATACCAGTCGGAACCGCTTTCCTGTCTTTGCACATCTGGAACTGAAACATAGTTTAGGTGGCTATGAAGTAGAATACCGCTTAAGCCGGTGCTAGGGGGCGTGAGAGGTGTTGCTGCTTTCATTACTTCTCATGAACAGACTTAATAAAACCGAGTTTGCTGCTTTATTCTCTTAATTGTGTCTGTTGCATCCAAAGGATCACCTTTATCATTATTTGTAAGACAAAATCCAATGTGGTGAACTTGAGCACGAAGAGGTTGCCGATTACTGAATATTTTGCTGACGTTCCAGAATTGTTTATTTTTTCTCTTCGTAATGCAAGATGATGGAGTTCATTTAAATACAATGAATCTGGAGTTTTTTCTTGAAGTTTTTTTCGCTTTTAATAAATGAATCTGAGGCAACAATTACTTTAAAATCGGATATTTTTTGTTTCTTTTGTCCAGTTTTCTTAGATGCTCGAGATTTGTTGTTTTCCATTTAAATGAATTTATTCTTTATATTCTCTTATTTCCATTTAATCAGACGGATTACGGCGGTCTATTATCAGAGACAATGCTATCGTACCTTAATTACATATTATTGTATTATACTATTCTCTCGTCAAATAAAGTCTTCATTAGTATTAGTATTATTATTAAGAAAAGCTGGTCATTTATATTTAAATAAGATCTTTATTATAACTATCCCAATTTCACAGTCACATTGCGGTATGTATTTTCGTAACAGGTTAAGGAAAAAGGACGAAGGAAAGTTTACTATATCAATCCCTTAACTCGGAGTTTTAAGGGAAAAGCCAAAACTGATGATAATATATTATATTGAAACAGTTTTTAAGCAATTTCTTATTTGGAAAACTCATGAATCGTTTGAATGTAGATTTATCAAGTCTATAAGCTTCCATATTATTGACACCTGTGTTAGTTAATTGTCAAGGGTAATAAGTTAATCAGTAAAGCAAGAGTCTTTAACATACAAAAACGGTTTGCGTTTAATGCTATCATTTAAATATCACTAGTACAATCAACGCGTGTCGCTAATCCAATCAACATACTAATAGTGTATAGTGTAATTTTTTACAAGTGGTTAAATAACAATTAACTTGATGACACGTTTTAAAATACTACTTCTTCGCAATGTACAGAAGCCGCGACGCGTGTCATTCATGGTTATTAAATATGCGATAAGGCTGAGACAAATGATACATTTAAAAGTATTATATTGTCGTGATTTTTTTTGGACGATACAGTTATAATTAAAACAGGTTTAGAAATCTGAATACTAATACATCTTATTTTGTTTTCACAATTTTTTTTTAATAATCATGTAAAGTCCAACACATTTATTTAACTGTCTTCACGGACCTGTCTTTCTTAACATCTTCTTTGAATAAAAACAACCTAAATGTAGATAGATATACATAAATATATTAATAATGATATTGTTTACATTCATCTGTGAATCATAGTTTTCATGAAAATTAAATTGCGGCCCTTACTTTTCAAACGACTACAAAGTAATGTGTAAAAGTACTTATCAATTCCATTACTGCCGTCTCATTTCTCAAATCACTAATCTGATATCCTGGTAACCAAATTTTGCAAGTCTATCAATTTATTATATACAGTTTCAATTAATTAGATTTAAATATGTGTATGTAACAACATACTTTTGAAATCATGAGTTGAACATTAGCCCATAATTAACTTTTAATTTTTATTAGACAGAGATTAAAGTTCTGTTTTCATCTTTGATTATATTCAAATGATCTGTGTTATTAATTCATAGGGCGAAAAACATCACACGAACGTCGAATTATGTAATTGCTTTTGATATGATCATTACTTACTGCATGGTAGTAAACGTAACACCAACTGCATGGTAGTAAACGCAACACTAACTGCATGGTAGTAAACGTAACACTAACTGCATGGTAGTAAACGTAACACTCACTGCCTGGTAGTAAACGTAACACTAACTGCATGGTAGTAAACGTAACACTCACGGAATGGTAGTAAACGTAACACCAACTGCATGGTAGTAAACGTAACACCAACTGCATGGTAGTAAACGTAACACTCACGGCATGGTAGTAAACGTTACACTAACTGCATGGTAGTAAACGTAACACCATCTGCATGGTAGTAAGCGTAACACTAACTGCATGGTAGTAAACGTAACACTAACTGCATGGTAGTAAACGTAACACTAACTGCCTGGTAGTAACCGTAACACTAACTGCATGGTAGTAAACGTAACACTCACGGCATGGTAGTAAACGTAACACTCACGGCATGGTAGTAAACGTAACACTAACTGCATGGTAGTAAACGTAACACTCACGGCATGGTAGTAAACGTAACACTCACGGCATGGTAGTAAACGTAACACTAACTGCCTGGTAGTAAACGTAACACTCACGGCATGGTAGTAAACGTAACACTAACTGCATGGTAGTTAACGTAACACTAACTGCCTGGTAGTAAACGTTACACTAACTGCATGGTAGTAAACGTAACACTAACTGCATGGTAGTAAACGTAACACTAACTGCATGGTAGTAAACGTAACACTAACTGCATGGTAGTAAACGTAACACTAACTGCATGGTAGTAAACGTAACACTAACTGCATGGTAGTAAACGTATGAGTTTCATTTTCATCAAAAAATATATTCAGATGACTATTACTATATATCACACATTATTTTTGTTTTAATTATAACATTCTAATTTCAATAGTTGCATGATGACTTAGTATTTCATTGAATTATTCATTTTTGCGCTAAACGGACATGAATGGACAACAACAATACAAACTCATTATATTTCGATATTAAACTAACTCTCATTTATTCAACATTATAAAAAATATTGATAATTACATAAGGTAAACTCTCACAGTTGTGTATTACATGTTTTAATATGTATGCAAGTTTGCAATTAATTTGATACTGGATTAATAATAGAACAAATTTCAATAATTAACGAAACACAGGACATATTTTACTTCGTTCTTTTAAATTGGTTCATATTTCAAAATCTTAATTTCAGTACACCTTATCGTGTGATCTCCCTTATATCAAATAAATATAAGTGACTTATACGTTTGGGTTATCAGTGACATATAAGTGGGTTATCAGGGACATATAAGTGGGTTATCAGTGACATATAAGTGGGTTATCAGTGACATATAAGTGGGTTATCAGTGACATATAAGTCGCTGATACTGACATTGACATGATGTTAAACCCAAATGTGATGTAAGTCATATAACTCACATATAATACACTTATATGCCAAGTACTATCTCACTAATAAATGACATATATGCGACTCATAGGTGATTTATATGTGACATATACGTGGTCTAAAGGTAAAACGTATGTGACATATATCCACTTGTAGGTCAAATTTAATCCAAAATCATGTTAACAATAGGTAAAATGAAACGCCATAACATAATAGAAATCTTATCAATTTTAATATATTAGTATATTATCATAATTATCAGTTGATTTAAATAAAACACAACATCAATCTACCAGTCCATTGAGGCAATTTATTCCTGTAAAGTCTTTTGATACTAACATTCCACTGTATAAATGCAACTTCTATCCCAGTTGAGAACGTTCCTGACTAAATTCAAATCCTGTTCTCAAAATGAGGCATTTCCGTTAGAAGGTCATCTCACTGACCGAAGGTAGTATCTGATTACAGGCCAGATTGACTCAAAGTATTGGATGATCAGGAAATTGGCACTTTCATATTATAACTGGTTTATAACTGGCCAATGAATCAGATATAAGTGGCATATACGTGACTTAGACAAGATATTAAGTGACTTATAGGCGAAGTATATGTAGATTGGGTAAATGCTGTAATCTTATTGTGTAAGTGAAATATGGCATATTCGAGCAACTTCGAGGTATTTACTTCATTTGGTGTGGGGAAAATGATTCTTTTTCTGATTTAATTTATGTTTTTTCGTTTTAATAAAATGCATTTAAATTACCTTTATAACGTTTGTTGTTCTCTTGCAGTTAAAACTTCATGTGTTAGCGATTTTTGTTTTGACTCAGAAAATATAATCTCGCTATACACACTTTGCCGCCATTTTAATTTGTATTCCCGATGCAGTTGTATGTGTCACAAAACAAATTAGACACTGACATACATCAAGACCATTAAAAATCAGACATTTAAATACTTCTCTGACACATACAATTTAAATATAAATATACTTCAGTCGAGATCTTCTTTGCTACTATAAATTCACTGTTTGCAACCGGTGCCGGAGCAAAATAATTAGTTTGCATACCTTGTTTCAACATTGACAATAAAAAAGAGTATGATAATGGACCTTTGGAAACGGCCGAGCATGACACATATGAAATATTGCAGTCTCGGTTTGATTGAGACTGTTCATGAGCGGTAGTGAAATTATGATAGCTACCGCTCACGCCCCCTAGCCCCGGGTTGAGCAGAACTCAATATTCATAAAATCAATAGAACAAAAAGTTTAACCATCCCGAAGATGGCATGCATATGGCGGTGGACATGGAGTTTACTACTTCCCCGTGTCGTACGGCGTATGGTCCCAGTATCTAATAAAATTAAATGCCCCGAAGAGCGAAATAAACATAATGGAATTTAGTTGGGAGCAGCGGTTATGAAGCCTGCGTATCACAAGTAACAGCCAAAAGACTAAATTAAAAAGCGGACAACATATCCTAGTTTACCATAGTTCGTATTATTCTATATATTAATCAGCCATGGCAATGTTCATGCCAAACCTTAATTAAAGTTATTTAAGAAGATAACTCTTTATATTTACTTCCCTTTTTATGGTTTGAAAAATTTAAATATAAATATATATGCAGTATTTGGTCAAATTAGTTTCGGTGCAGTAGTCGCGTTTCTAAATATATAAAAATTTAAATGTTGCCGTGTTTGTGACGATGGCATTGGTTAAATTTTTTAACAGGGTTAAGTTTGTTTTTTTGATTTTCTTGAAATGTTCACAATTAAGATAATAAATAATTATCGGCACATACATGCATTTATATTATATATCTCTTTTAAAATTACGAAATAAATACACTTTCTTTAAAACCTTATATGTGTACCGCTCAAACAACACAGAATAAGATGAAGTTTTCTATAGGACCCTATATCTCATTTGTTATAACAATAATGTTCGACCATTGCAGTTTTAAACGTAATTAATCTAACTACGATCCATGATTATATAAAATAAATACAAAATTTGAACCTGAAGTTTAGCATTCAAAGAATGCAGTACGCTTAAAGGGAATGCAGGAACACAGCCAAACTAGCTCTATTATTGGGAGTTCTGAAAAACTTGGAGAAAGGTGAAATAATTATCAGAATCGGATGATAAACACAAACTATATGACCATTTGAAGATAATCATAAAATATATATGGGAGTCGCCATTTTGAGAACTATGACATCATAGTTCCAAAATACCATATATGGAATATTGATCAATATCATTTACACTACAAATGAATGAAAAATCTTTTACTGGCCATATAAAGCTTTATTACCATTAAGTGTACATATTTTTCATGCAACTGGCATCATATTTTTCTTATCAATCAGTACTTTTTCATATTTATAAATATTCCATATATGGTCATTTAGAGCTGTGATGTCATAGCTTTCACAATGATGGCGGCTTCCATATACTTTCAACAAAACATTCAAATGACCATATCTCCTTTGTTTATCATCCGATTTTGATAATTCTTTCACCCGTATTCAAGTTTTTCAAAACTCTCAATAATAAAGACGGTTTAGTTGTGTCGCTACATTTCCTTTAATAGAAACAATCAAAAACAAAACATAGTTGCCAAATAAACGACAATAGCGTAAATAAGGAAATCCTCGTCAGTAAACTAGATAGCGCTAATTAGCAATATCTGTGAAACACAACGATGATCATGTATATATGAATATTAAAAACGATTTATGTAACTTTATTTCTTCTTACGGATGCATGTCTTTTAAGTGACTACAAGCATGAGCTTTAATAAACAAAGTGAAACAATATGAGCAAAACTGGTACATTTATATAGCAAAGAATACATGTTTAAGAACAAGATTTAATGCGAAACTGAATAGCAACATATATATATATAATATATATATATATATATATATATATATATATATATATATATATATTCCTTTTATGTAAATATATTTACCTTAAGTATAACAGTATTACGCTGATGACTATTTATCTATTTATCCATTTTAGACAAGACCACAACGTGCTATCGCCTAGTTCTAAATGTGTGACCAATAACGCAAGCTCATTCTGAGAAACAGATACGATGTATAGCTTTTGCCGAGCTGCTTTCGAGAAAATGTATTTGTTCCCTAACACACAATTAATGTTAAACTTGTCAAAGGCAGAATGTACTTAATTAAGCTTAAACTGAAATAGACGACAGAGTTGTAAAAAATCGGATTGAATTAATGAATCAAATAGTACATAATAACAATTTGCAGTCTATATCAAATGAATATTTTCTAAACAATATGTATTGCAAATAACTGTGAACAATTGAACAATTAGGTTGTGTCCAGTGAATACTGCGCTTATGCATAAAACGAATATCTTGCAGGGCCAACTTGTTTATAGATAACATACATGTAGTGCGTATTTAACAAGCAGATGATTATTCTGTATTACTCGACACAAAGTATGCATCATCTTCATTAAATTCGGTATGGCTTTAAATTATATTAACACGTCATTTTTAGTGCCAATCCGGGAGCGTAATCACACAGAAAACACATTCCTAGATTAACGTATCGATTATGTTTAGTCTAATAATTAATTATTAGAAACAAAATGATTTCAAGGCCAGATAAATGTAATACTGAGTAAGGTCGTCAAAACGAAAGTATGTTTAGAAGTCGAACGGAAAATAAAGCTTTCAAAGTCTGTCAGAAACACGAATTAACACGAACAACAACTACAAAGTTAATAAAAAGTAAGGCTTGTGACATCATACACATAAACGGATTAAAAAAACAAACCCGCCAAATAACGGCAAAATTAGACCATAAAACCGTTAATCAAAACACGATCCAGGAGTTCAGGTCATAATGTATGTGTGCCGATTAAAAGCATAGGTTTATTGACAGGTTATATAAGATACCCGTCACTGAATATGCGTAAAATGAATTATGAGTTGGTAATTCTTTATTCGATGCTCCAGTTTTGAGTCTGGCCTGGCTGGTTAACGACGTGTATATTGGTTCTGTAGAGTTTGGATTCTCAAAATAGGTAAGTTATATATATACCTCTTCGTCAGTAGGTTAAGGAATGATGTAGATAACTTGTAAAAGGTGGCTGTTGTTGGCGGGATAGCTACATGACAAATAAGGTTACTGTCTTGGAACGGTCATTGACAGAAAGGCCTCTGTGGGGTTTAACCAGGTTCTGAGGGGCACCAAGACTCATTCTTACCCGTTTGTCATCCCAGTAAAACGAGACAGTGTAAATAAATTCCCGCCAGGTTATATTTGTCTAACAAACAAGGCAGCATTCATAGGCAATATAAATATAACACATATATGGGCATGTATATATGAATAAAAAAACAAAGCCTAGAAAAACAAAATGCAATTATTCAATGACTTGGCAGAAGCGAGAGAAACTAGAGAACACACCATTAAGGGAATGACAAGACAAGATGAAAAAACAACATCAAAAGCTACCTTCCTTTGAGGCTGTAGGTAGGGGTCATCATAGGATCAACAGTATGTCCGGTCTTCGCACAATCATGGATGAATGGATAGTGGGTAACTGTAAATAGGTCAACTAAACATGAAGTGCGTTACACAATGATAGGGTCGTAACATCTTTTGATAACATTGCTAAAACATTTGATGAAGATTATAAGAAATTATTCATGACCAAGTGTATTACGAAGTTTGTAAATCAGGTCAACATAGAAAAATGAGAAAAATGGTCATATAGAAATCATAGCACATTATTCGAGTAAAGAGTGCGATTTATTACCCTTTTCTTGCGTTTTACAACGCATTTAAAACAATGATGACAACAATTATATATACATGTATTAAAGGACATGTACACTTACATACATTTTAAAATAAAACAATTTGTTTGAATTCAACCGTTTTTGTCTATTTACTACCTCCTGATGTGGCACAGTGGCCTGAGGATCGATAGCTATACATACGACGGAAGCCCACATGTGACGTCCGACTCCATACCTGTGATCACCACCCATAATTTTCAACTGATTGTTTCTAAACTTTAAAGGATCCTTACCTTTTATGCCATGATGTGAATAACGATTCTGCGTCAAACTCTACTTTGTATAATCTTAGTTACGGTCCTTTTTTTCGGTAATTTTGTGTCTTTTCTCTCCCACAGTGAAAACTTTAAATGCAATTCCAAAGTTCTTGTGTTAACCCTAATCTCAATGTGGTTAATCTGTCTACTCAATATAGTGTCGGTCTATATTTATTGATGTGTTATCGCCTGTATATGAGTTTGGCCTTTGAATATAATTGGATTTTACAGTCGCACCAACAGCTAATGTCATATGGCGACCATCTAGCTTCCACTGGTGGGTGGAGGAAGACCCCATGCATGTGCCCCTCCGGGTAATTTTAGTGCGCGGGCGGGCACCTGGGTAGAACAACTGACGTTCCGCAAGCCAGCTAGATAGCTTCCTTACATAAATATTTCTAGGCCACTGAATTATCTAACTGAGCTGTGAGGGGCTAGTGATTCAAGTCAGACACTCTAACAACTTGGCCACGAACGACCCTTGGCTTTTGAATGTTGATCTTTGCAGTATCTTGACCCTCCTTCGGTGGAAGAAGTACACGAGACCACGTCTCTCTGCCTTTCTGCTTTTCTGCCAAAAATCGCTTGGATCCAATTACTCATTGCAGAGGTATGGCCCAGACACGAGTCTTATGCTGCGACCTTGATCCACGTTTGGCGAGATCATTGTCTCCATGTTATGAATATTTCTGAAAAATATTTTAATCCAATCAGAGTTAATTCCCGGACACAATAACTTTCGGTTGCGAGGGCATACTATTTAATAAATATCACGGCACATATTGAACATACTGGTTTACCGCTTTATAAAAGCTAGCATATCACGGCACATATTTTCTAATGCAGGATACTGGAGTGGAGATAGGGGTACATATGTGTACGTTTGAATACCAGAATAGCAATCAAAAGCGATCAGTACCATATATGCTGTAAAGATAATCACAATATAATATACAGAACCAAATATATCAGCACGTGGAAATTTAATACATTTGTGTTGATTGCTACGGTTCAGACTGAGAAGACGTGCTGTATGCGGAAATTATCTGTGAGTATCATGGCTCTTATAAATGCTGTCTCTACGTTAGCGATATGACTAAGTAGGCAGTATATGCGTCACGACTACATCTTAATCCGATGAGGTTTCAGAAGACATCAGCAATGCCCAACTAAACAACCACCGTATTTCAACCGACTAAACCTTAAATAAAACTCACTAAAGAGAACGATATGCCGATCTAGTATTTTTTTTGCTGTTGTAATGATTATATTTTCCGACAGGTTCAATGTTTTCCATATGAAATATCTCGCTCTCGTCTACAATTTAATTGTTATGCATGCACGCGTGGTATTTAAAATTTAGTTACTCTCAATGGCCACATACCACTATTGATTTGTGCTTTTGATTGGTTGAAAATGTATAGGGTCTATTAGGGCATATAGTCAGATTTTAAGTTAGATTTTTATTGGATTAAATACCATCACATCATAATCCCCATAAAACATCCAAAAAATATATTTCCGACATAAAACATGTTCATTTAGGATAATTTGACTGACATTTGCATTTTTATGGGTACAAAAGTCCTGAGAGTATATTTTCAAAAAGTAAAAATTATTTACTGCCATTCTGGGGGTGCCCACCTTTAGTGTAATATTAGAGGCTGAAAGCATTACAATACTCCCAATTTGCTGGTTATTTTTGAGTGTCTCTAAGACAGTTTAAAACAAGTTATGTTGTATCAAAAAGGCTATAATGGAGGCCTATGGGAAATGCTATAGCGGTATATGAGCCAATGTAAATATGGTGTCTTCAGAAACCTCACCGGAAGTTGTGATTGGAGTCGTGCCGCACAATTTTCCTGCTTTATAAATGGAGTGCGTTATATCTCTGGTAGGTACATTTTATATAAAACAATAATGGCTGTGATTCTCACGACTATGCAGAACTTCGAAAAACTAATGACGTTGTATATGAGCTAACGTTTAGATGACATAATTTAAATTGAGACATGCGAACAACGGATAGCATATATATATAGGCCTACCGTAATTGCACGAAAATTGTAAGCAATATTTGTTTCCAAATAATCACCTTTAATGTACATTTAATTTGTTGAAACATGTGTTCTTTCTGATTATCGCCCAATTCTAACGGAAAATTCCCGATGGTTGTCAGTCATATCTTTACTAGATCTAAGAGATGAACTTTGAACCGGTTTATACCCCCAGTAGAACCGGTTTATACCCCCAGTGGCCGACTTTGTCACTGGTCGTTCCAAGGCGGTAGCCCTATTGTCAACCCTTTTGTGTTTGTGATGTCGTTTGCTTTTATTATTAATGTTGCCTTCTTGTTTGTTTGTTTGCATGTTTGTTTCTGTGTTTTGTGGTTGGCTGTCCTCCTTGAATGCTACTTTCCCTGTCCGATCTTTTTATATTTCTTTGGTATCAAATACGTATATCTCTTTTTTTGTATGCATACAACATAACATTTTAGATAAAATTGTGTGTACTTAATAGTCAGCTTCAGATATAAATGTGGATGCTTACAACACACGTACTAGCAACGATAATATAATATAATTTACATAGTATTTTGCACTCTTTGTGTTTTACACTGTCCTGTTCATAGAGTACTTAATATGCTCATTTAAAGTTAGTTTGTGATACAGTGCGGTCCATTGTCATTGCTTTTGCTCATTTAAGGTTCTCCGGCCATGTTTTGCTTCATGAACATGTTGATGTTTATTTAAATCGAAACCAATACACAATACTAGATATTTACAATTCACACATTGCAATATCTGTGAAAAGCGAGAATTAGATTTTATTTGATGACGTAGAAAACTTTGAACAGGTAAATTAATCCACAGGTAAATGTATTTTTCAATTATCTAGCAATAGTTGTGCTGCTATACAATTCAGATTTACCTCATTTCCCTGTGCAGTCAAGCAGTGGTAAAAGTAGTATCTACGTCATGCAAATCATACTTATTTTTACATGCAACTTACTAGCGGTTTTCAATATATCTTTCTCTCCGAGACTATCAAGAAACGTTCATATGATGTTTAAGAGTTACATTTGTTTAATTGATAATACTACAAAAAGGGTGGCTATTTATCTTTAAGTTAAATTAGTTTGTGGTACAATGCGGCCCATTGCTATTGCATTTGGGTGCTGTGGTTTATATAGAACTGTTTGTCTCATTTTTGGCTGAAAATTGTATCAACTTGTAATATTTAAATTATGTAGCAAAACATAGGTATAAATGTCGGACAAGCACTCACAGAACACAGCCAGCCCAAAACATTCATTTTAAACATACAGCAATTACAATGGAAAGTAGAAGCACTTTATGAGACAACACAAACATAAACCAACAAGGATGCGGCCTTGGAACGGTGAGTGACAAAAGGGCAACGGAAGGTTTAAACCAGATTCCTGAGTGCACCTAAAATGACTTTTACGCAGTTGTGACCCAGATAAAACGGGACAGTATAAATAACGTAATTCCCACCAGGCTTTATTCTCTAACTCATTGGCAGCAATAAAGTTGTAGATATTAAATACTTATCTGTCTAACATAAATAAATTATGTTAAAAAGATATCAACTTATCACTTAAGCCGGTGCTAGGAGGTGTGAAAGGTGTTGCACTCTACATTACCTCTCATGAACATACTCAGTAAAACCGAATCTGCTACTTTTTTTCTCTTGTTTGTGTTTGTAGCTTCTAAAGGATCCCCTTTTCAGTATATATTAAATGATAATACCACCACACTACCTCCCAACCCACCAAACCATCCACATCATAAGTGTCTGGATAAGGTAACACATTAATATTTATTGTTTACATATACTATTAAAATAAATACTTAGTTTTCAACAACGTGCAGACAAATATGTTAAAGACGCCACTATTCCAACTAATATTCGGAAATTACCGTGAAGTCGTTAAAATGATGCTATATGTCACAACGTTGTGACATAAATCATGCTTGTGGAGGATACAGTCAACAATTAGTGTGATATGAAGGACATAACTGAATTGCAAACACGTAAAACATCCTATAAGTGTCGCATAATAAGGACACATTTTGTTTTGAACATTTCAATGCATACAGTTATTGTTAATTATGGTTTGGTTATTGAAAGCAAACAGGAACTCGGTATTTGCAAATCAGGATTTCTAGACACATTTATCATTCTAACAAGCGCCCGTGATAAAAGTTATAGAGCTGTGTTAAAATGTGCCATTGTTAAGTTTTAAATCGTCCATTACATCTATGACATTGGAGATGATTTTAATTTTGATATTTTTAATTATCTTCTTAGATGTGGACAAATAGTTTTTAGACGCCACTATTTCAACAAATATTCGAAAATTACTTACCGTGAAGACCTTAAAATGATGCTATATATCACAACGTTGTGACATAAATAAGGGTTATTAAGGATACAATCAACAATTAGTGTGATATATAAGACATAATAGAATTGAAACACGTAAAACATCCTATAAATATCGCATAATTATGGAAGCTTTAATGTACTCCCCAGATGATGTGATGTTTATAACAACATATCACGATATATTACTCTATGTTGACGTAGTCTTTGTTGACATACGGCAATATTTCTAGCTGGGACAACCTAATAAAAAGCGAAATAATTTGAAAATATTTTTTTTTCACAACATCCACACAGCGTTTGAAGACTTAAAGTATGTTGAGATGACGTTAAGTTGATTACAATAATACATCACACGTCCTTTGCTGGACAAGATATTTTATGTGACACTGCATTTTTTCCGCGCAGCCCTTATTACTTAATGCATTATTATTATTATTTGATTATTTGTTGTTATTATTATTTATTATTATTATTTATTATTATTATTATTATTATTATTATTGTTATTATTATTATTTGTAAATTGTTAGTTTATACAAACACTAATGTGAGTACATTCAGCTTCATTTTTGTTTTGTGAAGGCGGATTAAGTTATTTGTCCTTTAAATTGGTGCACGACAGTGCGGACAAAAGGTTTCCATATTGCAGACAAAAAACTCCGTGCGGACTAAAAGCATCAATTAAAAAACAAAACAAATCAAATGCGGACATAACGCGTCTGCGTCTTTTTTGTTCGCAAGTTGTTGTTTTTAAATGGAGCTTTTTGAATGCAAAAACTTTTTGTCCGCACAAATTGACGACTTTTGTCCGCGTCAAATTGACGGGATAAAAATAGCGTTTTTAACAAATAGCGCCATTTTAAATCAAAGCACTGAAAGTGCTGATGGATGGTGCCACTCAGAAATTATTGATCAAAATCAAATTCCGAAAAGGAAAAGGGTTTGCGTTCTAAAATAAGATATAAAAATTGACCAGGAAAAGTAGCATTTAAGGACGACAGTCAACCACAAACACACACAGAAACAAAGAACATGTTTAAAGACGAATAAAATGCCAAAAAAGACATCACAAACTCAAAAGGGTTGTCAATAGGGCCTTGTAACGGTCAGTGGCAAAAAAGGCCATGAACTATTTTCTAACCAACAAGACATGTATAGGCAATATAAGTAAAACACAAAGATGCTCGAGTATATATAAATGCAAAAAAACAATAGCCTAGAAAACCACAAAGAAGGTACTCAGAAGCCAGAGCAACAAGAGAACGAACCATTGAGGGCACGACAAGACAATATTGCAGACAAACATCAAGCCTCACCGTCCTTTTGGGCTTTAGGTAGACGTCATCATAGGGTTCAAAGCCTGTCCGCTTATCGCACAATTAAAGAGGAAAGCATAGTGACGAACTGTAGATGGGTCCACCAACAATCATGCAGTGCGTTGCAAAATGATAGGGTCATAACCTATTTTGATAAACCTTTTAACAAGTTTAACAAAGATAGTATGAAAGTGAACATCCCCATCTAAATGGGAATAATTAACAATATCAAAATTAAAATCATCTCTCTTCTCATAGATTTTGCTAATTATTTCACCATTTTCAATAGAGAGATGTAAATCGAGAAAAGAAGCGTTAGTATCAGAAATTATTGCTTTCTTAGCTTGAATTTATTTAGGATGTATAGTACTAACCATTCCTGATTTGTTTATAGACCAACATAAATTAATCCCAGACTTTTCATAAGTCTTAGCACAATACGTTTGTAGTTTAACGTGATCTTTAACGGCAGTAGGACAAGAAGATAGACGTTTGGAGATGTTTAATTGTGGTAGTGCAGGCACTAGAATTTTAAATAAAACGGGCCTTATAGGGATGTATATGTAATTTAGGAATACTGTACATAGTTTGTTCTGCTTTTCGTCTACCCCAGCCTTGAACGTACTGCACCGAGTGATATGTGTGGAAACAACATCATCCTCAGTCGATTGAACTGGACTATACGAATTAGTGCTACTGAGTTCCAGAGATAAAATATTGACGCAATGTAGGCGTCAGAGAATACTTTCATTATTAGCCGCTTGATCAGCAGGAACTAAAACACATTTATTATGAAATATTACGAAAGAAAAACCTAGGTCTTGGAGGCAGTAAAGAGGGGTTAGCATTATAAAAGTTAAAACGTGTATCTATAATTTAAAAAAATGACTTTTTCCAAATAGAAAGAGAGTTTGGTCCGCATGTTCTATACGACACCATTTTATACTAAAATCCTCAATGAATTGGGCGATCTGAAGGTAATCTATAATTAGGACCTTTAGAAAACAGATGACGAATACTTTTATCAACAATATCAAAATTACCAGTGATGACATGACCTGCTGGAGAATAGCAAAATGTTGATGTGTTACATTCACATTCCTTAGGAGTATTATTTACCATATCAAGATCAGAAACTGTTTTTTGTAGTTGAAAATAATATTTCTAATAGTTTTTTTATACTTATAACAAATTATATGACTTTCGGATTTTTTGAAATACTTAGGGATAGAATCAGCTACATGATTATCTCGAAAAAATACACGGCATGTCAATGAAATCAATTAAGATAATATTATAGTATGTTTAGAAAATGCCTGACGTGATTAGACTCCTTGTCAATATGGGTTTGGAGGACATGTGTGTAGCTTTGAATTACGGAAGCAGTTTTTTACAAGGGGTCTGTACGAATGAAATTTTTGTCTGATTCCTCGTCGATCAACTTAAACAAAGAGGTTAGTCGTGAAAGCATAGAGTGCTTTCCAGACTGTTTAGAAATAGTACATAAATCAGCGACTGAAATAATTACACGAGATTTACGTTTGTTGTTACCATTACGGCTACCTACATCTCTCGTATATTTTCTGAAATATGTCCTTGTTGATAAATATTATCATTAAGGCCGAGTGGATATGGTGTCTGCAAGTTTTACATCCACGTAAGTTCTGCAATATGTCTAGGTTTTATTTTAAAGCTTTTAAATCCGATGAGGCATTACCAAAGTTATAGGACAGGATCTACGGACGGAAGGACAGACTAACAACGGAAATTCTATATCCCTGCGCCTAATCGGCGGGTGATAAAATGTGGAGTTATGTAGAAACGTTCAAATTTTATAAGTGTCAAAGGGGAATAATTGTAAAGTGAAAATGTCAGAGAAAGTTGGTCACAACATACGTAACACACGAGAGCTCGGGTCCTTTCGAAAACCAATCAGATTCAATCATGAAAGACAGAGTTATCGCCACTTGAATGTCTGAAAATTAGGATTTTTGAAAAGACGTTTCGGTGGCGATATGGCTAAAACAAAACAAAATTCATTGAATAAGGATAAGTACAAAAATGCATGTAATATTTGATGAACATAATTGTATGGTTTGGTAATGTACACATAGTTATCTAAATTCTTCTACACGCGAATGTTCATAGTATTCAAATTATTTACTCTGTAATGAATGTAAGTTTTAAAAACGTTTAATTACATCACACTCAATAATTTGCAGACAATGTGTCCATACATAAACAGTATTTGCTAGGATAATCTGTATTATTGGTATAAATATTGCTGATTAGTCAATATTTGAGAATGCCACTTGAAATCTGCCTAAGTGTTTGTCACACCTTTAACTTACCAATTTGAATTGTTACGTTATTTAATGTCATTAATTTCTTGGTCATGTTATTGGCCCCATGTCGGATATTTATTTTATAATGTTGAATACATTACATCTTTATTTGTGTTAACTGTTACACAAATGATGTACGGTACAGCACTGATTCTATTTATTTTATCCAATTACACCTGATATATATATATCTAGTTCATGTATGCATGCTAATTGTTCTAATATATGATATAAATAAATTAATAAACATTATCGTGTGTCGTTATATACATCCTTCATACACGATAATATACCTATATCTCTATTAGATTCGTTACTTAATTATTCATTGCTACTTTTGGCATTTTCCATACTAGGCACCTGCTATTTTCATTATATTTCGGAACGTAGGTACGTTACGACTTTTACCCTTACCTCATTAGACGCTTGTTTACGTTATAAGACATATGCGCATTAATTTGTACCAAGATCAAATGTCTTCAAAAACAGCGTATTACTTAAACTTAAGTTAAAGTTATTTTATGTTTACCAACGCTTACATATTGATCAATAGTTTGTCAATACAACAATTATTACGGACACAGAGAGATGCAGATCATTTTATCTGCATTTGTTTTTTTTTAAAACAAAAAGAAGCTTTAAGTCCGCACAGTTTGTCTGCAATTACGGTAGCCTGTTGTCCGCATTATTCCGAGAAAAAACGACGCAGACAAAAATCGCAGTACTGTTCAGCAGGTATTACACTTATATGAACAGGAAGCCCAAGACGGCCTGTATCGCTCTACTGACTATAAACATGTTTTGGAGATCAAGTGAAGAATCAAAGCCTCCATGCTGGATGGAATGTTGGGTAGAGGGTATTTGAATGAGATGGGCTGTCAGATACTGCTGTTTCAAACATTTCTGAGCTTTTCAATACATGCTGAACAAATATGGCAAAGATCGAATGAAGAATGAAAATAATGCTTCCTGGTTTGTTAGTGGAGTACCTGGCGGAGGTTTCTTTATGTACACTGTATTGTTTTAGTGGGATGACAATAGAGTAAGAGCGATGTTTGGTGCACAATGAGGCAGCCCTATTGCCAACCCTGTTATGTTTGTTATGTCTTATACCTTACCTTTTATCTATCCTTGTACTTTTTGTTTGTTGCTATACGTGGTTTCGGTTGACTGTGGTCCTTGAATGCCACAGTTTCTGTTCGACTTTAATATTTACTTCTAAAGAAGACTGCGTTTGCAACACGAAGTGGTCCTAACATTTTCAAAATAAAAACAAATAGTAGACGTACATTGAATATGGAATATCATCCTAGGCAGATAATATGTCACATAAGAACCGGTATGATTGCCATAGACCAGCAGAGGAATACGGTTGACAGTTAAACGAGAAACAGTAGAACAGTGAATGTTGGTTTGTACGGAGTTGTATACATTGTATTGTTGTTATATACACTTAACGACACATTATCGACTGTGGATAATGTAGAGTGGTTAACAGTGTGTTCTTGGAATATTTGTATTTTGTCATTTAAATCAATATCTTATATCCTCATCAAGCACAACACCATAATTATAACAAACCAATTAAGGATTGCATTCTATTTCAATCTTTCAACGGTGTATGAAAATCATTAGTGTGTGAAGCCCAAAATTCGAAAGGTCTTCTCGCTATCTTTATATTATCCTAATATCGAAATATCGAATTTATATTTACATTTCATTTCAATATGATAATAAGAGCATCGTTTCATTGTTTGGATTTATTTTATTGATCAAATTTTCTTGACGTACCCATCCTTAATACAATAGCTACCAAGAAGACAACATTCTCAAGTCGACACATGATATATTATATATCATAACATATAATGTTTTTCATTGGTCTAGAAACATTCACGTGTGATTAAATCGTTTTAAACTTTCCGATGGGAAATATGCCAACCGTGCAATAGTACATTTAGAGTGAAATAGTTCATTTTCGTCATTGACACGCCCTTTTTTAAGACAGCAAAGTGTCACGTGATCGTGTAATAGTTGATTCCTAACCGTACAATAGCATATTTACCGTGCAATAGGTAATCTTAGTAATTGGCGGGATTTTGCAAATCTGCAAATCATCATGTGACCATATAGGAAACACATATATATTTTTACATGACCTTACACTTTTTCAAATTCCAATTTAAGGCTATAAATAAAATCATTCAAAAACATTTATATTTTATAATATATAATAAAACACCTTTTTAAGTTCTTAAAAGTCAATCGATTATTTAGATATTGTTAACTGCTTAGATCGATTATAGGCGTGTTGTTCGACTACCATCAAGTGAAGAATTTCCCGATAATCAAACAGAGCAGTTAAACAATCTATTTAGTACATTTTAAATCAGTTTATGTTAAATGTTAACCTAAATTATTCGCTTTATTCAACATTATCGACGGATGACGTCGACGTCAGCATCACTTTATTGAGAGGAATTCTTTTCTTCGAGTGTCGAGTTTCGAGTAGAAAAATTCGCATTTTGAGTAGAAAATATCGAGTTTCGAGTAGAGAAATTCGAGTAGAAAAGATGGAGTTTCGAATAGAGAAATTCGAATTTCGAGTAGATAATATCGAGTTTCGAGTAGAAAATATCGAGTTTCGAGTGGAGAAAATCCGAGTTTTAAGTGAGAGGTAAAGAGGTGCTGACTATTTTCCTTTACTACATCCATGTTTCCGACTCTAAATCATGAATATAATTATGTAACTTTTACTGTTTTAAATAATGAAGCAATTTATAGTAGGTAACTAAAGATAAATTTGTTTGTTTAAAAAATAAAAAATGAAGGCACCTATTCGTACTTGATGATCAGTCGAAATAGTCCGGTTGTAAACGAGTAACAGATGAGTGCGGAAGCGCCGTCTGGTGGGATACAATGGTGGGATACAATGAACCAGTATTTGCAATTCTGAGCCATCTGACTGGTTTAAAAAATAGGGTAAACACTAAACACTTACATGTGCACTCATGCATTTAGTGTCGATGAGTGGGGGATGGAGGGAGCATTTAGAATGATTGCATTGCACATGTGTAAAAAACGCGTGACAGGCTCGTGGTCAGCCTAAAATTTAACCGAGGCCAATTCTTTACTATGGAGATCTGTGACACGCACCCTCGCACACCCACCCACATAACAACATGGTCACAGGTAGCTGCAGCAAACAGCGCTTAGTTGTTCCTAGATAAGAACTAGTATGTGATGACATTATCGTTTTTTGATTCGACCTGTTTACTTTCTCGAGATTCGATTTGAAAATATCGATTTTCGAGTTGACATTATCGAGTTTCGATTTGGGAAAATCGAGTTACGATTATAAAAATCGAGTTCCGAGTTGACAATATCGAGTAGAGCAAATAAAGTGGAAATGCGAGTCTCGAGTAAAACAAATCGAGTTTTGGGTAGACAAAAGTCAGTGTAATAATGGTTATTTATAAGGTAATTATTAATTAAATTTATTTATAAAATACATTTAGTCATTAGTATTTTAACAGTGAAAGAAGTAAATTCAATACGAATTAATTTGCGTTCAGGCATTTATTGTGTCGCATGCGAAGCGCAGACACTTAGTGATCACTTTGTCCGTCGTACGTATTTCATCGTCGTCCGTGCGTTAGTAACAATTTAACCTGCAACGTAACCTTAACGTAATATAACTTGGCCATGAATTGCAAGTATTTGACCTATGTTCATGAAACTTCACAAACATATTCAACTCACGTCAAAGATAGTTGTTACACATGTCCAATAACTCTGAGTTCCATTTTGTTAGAGTTACGCCCCATTTTATAAAACTTTAACCTGCAACGCTACGCTAGAAATGAGCACAGGCAAGCGACACAAGTGTTCCAACCTTCGAGTTACTCTCAGACGTCAACCTCGTGCATGAACTTTACAATTCAAACAACAGTATTTAACATTGATTCGAATGACGGACAATTAAATAAATATATTTCATCATATGTGTGTTTTGATCGAGGGTGGGGGTTGGGGGATGGGGGGAGAGGTGGAGTCATAAAGATATTATAATAAACATTTACATTTGTCTAATTGAAGAGTATTAAAAAAGTATTTTATTTGAAATATTTTACATATAAAGTAATATACGGATAAACGGTAAAAATGTTATAAAGACAAATCGGTCGGGTAACAAATTCTACCACTATTTCGTAAACGTGCCACATATACAATGCGCATGCCGATAGAAAGGGACTCTGCATATCTGAATGGTAAGTGCTATTAATATTATAATTGGTATTTCATAATTTCAAAGAAGAATACCGCTAGGTATCCTTACGGCATTTACCTTCAATCAAAGTGGGTGATGAAAACACAGAAACAAATATAACAGTAACAAACGGGTAGACATAGGGTGAACAAGGAGAAACAAGGAGAAAACAATGAACGGTTGAAATAACTGTTAACACAACAAATAAATAAACAAAAAACTGTAATGGAATAGCATTTAATTTCCTTGGCATTCACTTCTTTGTGAAACAAATAAATCATTGTAGCCTTACATATGTAAATTAGAATGCGTTCACTGTCAAGAGTGAATCCTGATTATAAGATTTGAATGACAATTGTTTTCAAGTTGGTGCAAATCAATAAATGAAGGGATTTGTGTAGTAGTGCACGTGTATACGGCTGGTAATCATTGAAGCTAAATCGCGACTTCTGAGGTTGTTGAAACACCAAAAATAAACAACTGCTAGTGTTAGTGTGTGTTGTTGACTTAAGCAACATGAATGTCCTTTACCAAAACGAAGCACAATGTTTCACAGTGGGATACACATTGTTATGTGTATTAAATATACATAGAAAAAGAAGCAGAAGCAGAAGTAGCAGAAGCAGCAGAAGCTGAAGAAGCAGAAGAAAAAGAAGAAGGTTAAGATGAAGAAGAAGTAAAAAAATAAGAAGGGGAGGAGGAGGAGGCTTATCCACTGGTTAAAATGGTATTAATTAGACAGATGTGATTATAAAATATAGATGAAAATACTGTTGGTAATTTTGAAACAGATTTCCTCTACTCGAAACTCAATAGTCCACACGCACTCGAAACTCGATTTTCTCTACTCAAAACTCGATATTCTCCACTCGAAACTCGATATTCTCTACTTGAAATTATTATTGAATTATTTTCGTTCACGGTATTAGGTCTACAACAATGAAACGACGGGCGTGTATGCTCCGCTTGGCGATGCGCTTGATATTTTACCTCAATGCACATGGGACATTTAATAAAAAATACCTAAAGCCCTTGATCCATTATCACATAATGCAGTTAAAGAAACAAATGCTCTAAACGGCCGAATTAAAATGGAACAAAAAGTAACGCGGGCACATTTCATAAAAAGGGTAAAGGTGTTAGTACTGTACACAATCACAATCCAGTTTTTGCGGTAAACGTTACTTTGTAAATTAATTCAGAAATATTAATTTTAAGGGAATCTATATTGAAGTGCATAAATATATATATAATGTATGTGTATCCAACATCTGGCAGAACTGAAATGATCCTCTGATCAGCATGTTCAGTAGAAATTTAACCACATATTGATAGTAGAGCAAATCATGCATTGAAAAAAACACCTTTCACAAACACTGGATACAGACAAAATACTAAATGATAGAGAAATTTGTTAAAATACAGTGTTTTCCGGTTGATGAACCTGCGACTATGTCGTCGCCAATATCTGATATCAAATTGCGCGATGAGGACATTTTACGAATATCCGATCTTATCAAGGGTTCCTTAAGCGAGGCATTCGTGATTCTCTGCGACCGGATGTAAAAGATATGGTCAATGTCATCGTAAAAGGCGTAGTGTCTGGCGTCAAAGGTGAAATTGACTCATTAAAGGCAGAGAATGTCAGTCTCAAACAACGCGTTTTGAAACTGAAAGAGATTGCGTACGCGGCTGAACATATATTCGCCGAAACTGCTTACGGGTTACATGTGTCCCAGAAGCGGCCGATGAAAACACTGATAAGATTGTCCTAGATTTGTCGATTGCACTGGGCGCCGATCTGACCATCAACGACATCGATAGGTCCCACAGAGTAGGAAAACCGCTAGTTAATGGTAAATCTCGCGATATCATTGTAAAGCTTGCGACATATCGCTCCAGAAATAAGATGTACCGCGCTCGAGTGTAAATAAAGGACAGCGGGTATAAACGAAGATGTAACACAGTACAGGAGCCAATTACTGTTCCAAGCTCGCCAGTTAGTGCCTGCTAAGAAAGTTTTAAGTGTCTGGTCTTCCGACGGAACAATTTTGCTAAAAGACACGTCTATGAAAGTTTGGAGAATCAATACCGCATCAGATTTAAGCGCGTATTAACTTTTTCCGAACACTGTAGTTGTGTACTACCCATTCATTCAATATTCGTATAATGCACGTGCGCTTCGTGGTAATATCTTGACTATTGGTTTACCTGTCCTTATTAATAAGTATGTCAAATATATAATGTTTACATTATACTAAAATATGGGTCACTCTTTTTACAATTTAAATATCAACTAACTGAAGTCCCAGTATGGTAACACTATTGTATTATCATTGTATTTCTATACTGAGTAGTACATGGTTACTGCATATAGCTGTTCGAGGAGTACTACCAATATTAAGTAGACATGGTTATAGCAATATACCCCTTGCATTTTGTCTTCTATGGTCCCGTTCCAAAGCTACTCATACACCTTCGTTTATATACATTTTTGCTAAACCTTAATTAGTATTAAGACGATCAACTTTCTTCTCTAAATAGTAATTTTCCTATGCATTAAAAAAATCGGTTTAATTTAATTAGTGATGGCACCTCAAACTTATTATTGTTGACGTTATTGATTCGTTTTTCAAATCACAGAACGCACCCTTTCGTTTTAGTATGTGAACAACAAACCTAGTGTTATTAATTGTGTATGATTACAACCAAGTATTTAGTAGCAGTACATGTATTTGCACGATATTGCACATATTGATATTGCACCGGAACTACTTTCAAATAAAATAACGGAAACCTTCCTATAGTGTCAACGAAAAATACGTGTTTTTTTTAACCTTTTATGGCAGAAATTGATAAAATAATTGAAATGGACACACACCCACTGTTTTTAACGTTATTGAATGGTAAACAAACTTTTGAAAATCGCGTGATGTTTTTACTGACGTCATCAGACGTCGACGTCGTTTTCGCGCAAATAATCATCCGCACAAAATGAAAATGATTGACAAGATAGGAATTCCATCAAAAGCTATAAAAACAACACGATTACAAAGAAAAGTAAGTGATAAATGAGTGATTGTGCTACTTTAAGTGCATGTGTTGCATCTATTACATGTGTATATTAGATTGAGTGATTATGTACGCTTACTTTAAGTGCATGTGATACATATATTACATGTGTATACTAGATTGAGTGATTGTGTACGCTTACTTTAAGTGCATGTGATTCATATATTACATGTGTATACTAGTTTGAGGGTATGTGTATGCTTACTTTAAGCAATATCTTTTCGTTGGTTGAACACAACATATCTACTCCAGTAGTTCCTATCTATTTACATGTATCTGGAACTATTATGCCTCTCCCTTTTCATATTATTGGACACAGTATTGCTATTATTCGCCTTAATTCGCAACTCATGTCCAGCATGGTAAATCTCTCTCTTTCTTTTATATCGCGCAATTACTCTACTCATTGTATTTAAACAAATTGAAGATTCCCGAAACACAACTTTCAATTTATGTTTCTACTTTTCTCATAAACATGTTACCATGGTTACCCTAACAACAATTAAGTCATATTATACCTCCATTTCTTCCCACATTTTGTGTTAATGTTAGCATATCATTTTTACTATCATTTTGTTGACTGTTATTTATCGGAACTCTTGGTGTGCGGGTCTATGGGATGCGGAATAAGTTACATGTTGTGCAAAAGTAGTCCTTTACGAATGGTTTGCTGGTGACGGATCTGTTCTTATTATCTACTGACAATGTCATGATTAATTTCAGAACATATCCTGCCACACGCATGCCATCGTACCGTTGTGACTATATGTTCTCAGCTGCACTACAGCTCCTCATCATATTCTACATCCATGCTTCCTCAATATGCATATTTTAACTATTGATGAATATTTACTGCACATCGCACTTCAGTGGTTCATTGTAAAACCCCATACTCGCCGCACGACATGGATAATATACTTTTCTCAAAATGTGTTTGAAAGCAATATTGATTGTTACAATACTATCATGGCTTTCAACCGTTATTCTACTCCCTGGCGATATTCACCCGAACCCAGGTCCGGTTTCCTCAAAAATTACTTCTGCTAAGTCCTCAATTACCTCAAGCAGTTCCTCGTCCGTATACTCGAATCTTTTCGATTTTTCCTATTATTTGTCACTGGTCCACTTAAACGTGCAAAGCATTCAGCCCAAATTAGACATTATCAGTGTCGAACTGTATAATTTTGACATCCTAACGTTTTCTTGGCTAAATAAAACTTGGCTAAATGACTCAATTTCTACCGAAAGCCCAAAGATTCCAACTTTGTATAATCCCGAACGTAACAGCCATGGGGGTGTTATGTTATACGTTAAAGAGTCATTGCAATACTCTCGCAGACTCGAACTTGAAATTAACCGCTTAGAATGTATTTGGATTGAGTTATCCCTGAACCATAAACCTGTACTACATGTATTAGGAGTCTTTTACAGACCACCGAATTCTGATACAATGTATAATAGCATGATAGAGGATTCAATCAATCTTGCTATTGATACAGGAGTCAAAGATATCATAATTACGGGTGATTTCACTTTTAATATGCTAAACCAACCATCTGCTCGAAAAGTTGAAATGTTATGTCAACAATTTAATCTTGTCCAGACCATAAATGAACCGACACATTTTACTGAGACATCTGCTTCTCTTATTGACATCATTCTACTGATGATACGCAGGCTTGATAACCGCTGCTCTCAACTAAATGCCATTATGTGTATTTCGCTCTTCGTGGCATTTAATTTTATTAGATACTGGGACCATACGCCGTACGACATGGGGAAGCATATAACTCCATGTCCACCGCCGTATGCATGCCATCTTCGGGATGGTTAAAATGGTGTACTATTGATTTTATGAATATTGAGTTCTGCTCAACCCGGGGCTAGAGGGCGTGAGCGGTAGCTAGCATATTTCACTACCGCTCATGAACAGTCTCAATCAAACAGAGACTGCAATATTTCATATGTGTCTTGCTCGACCGTTTCCAAAGGTCCATTATCATACTCTTTTTTATAGCACCTTGGCGTTGCTTGTGCAGTATGGCGGCAGTAAAACGTCTCCCCGCGCTTGCAATCAGCACTGTTCTTCATTCGATCTTTGGAGATCGCTGAGTCCGATACTTATATTTAGTTATCGGTGGTACATTTTCAATTTCTTTTTGTTTTCTTACTTAATTTTTGATTCGGTGGTTCCACTACTCCGGCCGATAAAAGGCTCTGGGTATTGTTTAACCACTTATAGGATATGTTGTCTGCTTTTAATTTAGTCTTTTCGCTGTTACCTGTGATACGCAGGCTTCATAACCGCTGCTCCCAACTAAATTCCATTTTGTTTATTTCGCTCTTCGGGGCATTTAATTTTATTAGATTCTTGGACCATACGCAGTTGGAGCTACGTATAAGGGGACTACGACCACTTGAGACTAAAAGCAAATCAGGTCGAATGGTATGCAGTAATCAACAACGATATTAATAGGTATGTCAAAAATATCTCCAACAAACTTTTTTCACTAAGCGAAAGTTGCATTCCGAATAAACTTGTCAGAATAAGACCACACGAACCTCCGTGGTTAAATAACTATACCAAACGGAAAATAAGAGCCTGGAAAATGTCTTATAGAAAAGCTAAACTAACAAACATTATCCAGCATTGGGATTAATTTAAACGACTAAGAAACAATTTAATTATTAGAAAAAGCGAATCTAAAAAATATATTATGACTCTCTGACATGCTTAAAAGTTCTATTTTTTCGTCCAAAGATTGGTGGAAGACTCTTAAAACATTTATAACAACGAGCGAAGCTTCATCCATTCCTCCACTTAACAATCATGGAACAATAATAACGGATAACTAGGAAAAGGCAAATATGCTGAATGATTATTTCCAAGAACAGACACTAGCTAAATGATGAAATATCACTCCACCATTACCTTCATATATAAATACACATTAATCTCTCGAAATGTTCTCTTTAACCCAGATAGAAGTTTTCTCAGTGCTCAAATCACTACCACTAGGTAAAGCAACGGGTCCTGATCAGATTAACAACCGTGTATTACGAGAGTTGGCCACGAACTAAATGACTCATTATGCAACCTGTTCAATGTATCACTATCATCTGGAACATATCCAGATACATGGAAAGAGGCATTTGTATGCGCTGTTCCTAAAAAGGGTGATCCATCCCTATTCATTAATTACAGACCTATATCCTTACTGAATGCAGTAGACACAGTTTTCGAAAGACTTCTGTTTAAACATATATTTAATATGTTTCGAGACAATAATTTACTTTCTGCTTTCCAGTCAGGATTTATTCCTGGTGATTCAGCAGTGAACCAGTTAACTTATCGTTATAACGTATTTTGTCAAACGTTAATCTCGGGCAAAAAAGTACGCGCATTTTCCGCGTCCGGCATAATGCTATTCTTATCAAGCAGCGGGGTTTTCTAATGATCTTTTAAAACTGTTGTCTAGTCAGTGTATATTTTCTGTATACCTAGATTGAGCCCAAATGTGTTTCTAATGAGCATGATATTTACGATATGCCTCAGTTTCCACAGGTTTTTTTAATGTCTTGGATTATAAGTATGCGGATTTGCAACATTTTAATCATTACACAATTGAGTTCATTTTAGTATTCACCATTTGCACCCAAACGACACGTAATTTACATGCCAAGATATATCTGAAATATATATGTACGCGTTTCAGATTCAAACGATTTTACATGGTCCATTTATGCAGTAATCGTGTCATTGACAAAATTAAAATTGAATTGAATTGAATGTTGTTTAACGGCTCATCAACACATTATAGGTTATTTAGAGCCGCCTCAAAGTGAAGGGAAGGATACATAAGAATCCGGGAACCTGCCCTACTCTTATTATCGAATAGATTCCTATGGTTCTTTAACGTACTCGGTGGATAGACCGATACACGGGACCGCCCGGATTACGTCCCCATCCGACGGACGAGGCTAAGGGAAAGTTAGACCTGCCTATTATTTAAAATACCATCATGTCTCACTACCAAGTATTGTATTTTACAGAAACATGCCGAGATACAAACCCAAGACTAAACTATGTATAAACAGACATAAGATGTCGATCGAAATGAAGATTAAACGCAAGAACACAGCAGCCGGCTTTCTATGGATCGATATTTTTAGTGAAGTCATTAGCGACTCAACCCCATTTCGCATGCATGAACCAAACCCCCGTGTGAAAACATTTTTCTAAAGCAATGCACTCGCCATTTAAGTCGATTCAATTAAAATCGCCGTTCAGTACTGCTACAGTTGAAACACCTTGAAAATCCCATACAAAAAAAGGCAAATTGGTGTTTATGATAAACACACTCAGCATATAAAGGATTTACACACTCTAGGTGACAATGATAAATACACTGAACATAAAAATGATATACACACTCAAGTTGACAATGATACAGACACTGAACATACATATGATATACACACTCAAGGTGACAATGATAAGACACTCAACATAGAAAGGATGTATACACTCAAGGTGACAATGATAAATACACCCAACATAGTAATGATTTACACACTCAACAAATATTGAAAAGGTGATCCTTGGGAGCAACAAAAACAAACAAGAATGAAAACTGCGTGGATCTGCTCGAAACTTCCAGGAGACATGTGCCCCTGTATCGCCCAGGCGTGGGGACAGTTTCATCGAGCTGCCTCCACGGGCGGCTGAGTGGCGGCGAGAAAGCCCACCCTTACCCCTGTAGCAGACACTACTGATTTGTAAACTGTCGGCTTTTTACGGCCACTAAGCACTAAACAAACGCTAGTGTGAATGTCAATACATACTGAAAAGGGGATCCCTTGGAACAACAAACAAACAAGAGATAAATTTATTGGGTGTATTCGTGAGAGGTAATTATAAGATGCAACACCTTTAACGCCTCCTAGGACCGGCTTAAGCGATATTCTACTTTAAAGCAACACAGAATGTGACTGATGATCCCAAAGGACCAGATAGTAACACTACTGATTTGTAGTCGGGCGACTTTTTAAGGCCGCTACACAGCACTAAACAAACGCTCAATGAAAGCTTTTTTCAAATCCTGGAAACATTGTTGATCACACTTCTTGAATAAATACTGTTTAAACCAATAAATACTGAAATGGAGATCTCTTGGAAGCAACAAACACAAACAAGAGAGAAAAGTAGCAAACTCGGTTTTGTTGAGTCATTTCATGAGAGTTAATTATAAGATGCAAATTGACAATGATAAATACACTCAACATACACATGATTTAGACACTCAAGGTGACAATGATAAAGACACTTAACTTCACGAAATCATTAAATTACTACCAGCAGTTTTGAAAACATTATCGGACTAAGGCTTTGATATAACTATATTAGATTTCTTCAGGAAAATTCAGCAGAACACATTTCCATTGTCAAATATAGCTTTTCTGCTTTGGGTAGAAGTTGTGAAATTGTTCAATAATACATGTAAAAACGCATCTGATACGCGTTATTCTCAGGATACTAAGAAGTTCTGAAACTGGGTTACGGATTGTTCGGTGGGAGATTCATTCGTTTCATGTCTGGTTACAAAAGCGCCGGACAGAAAAATAAAGAATACGTAACGGTGGAAGTCATTCGATTCCTGCTACCTTTTGGATCAAATTCTAATACAAAACATACATGTACTTGTTACAGACGTAGGACCAAAGCTACATTATAAGCACTTGAAAACCATACAAACAATGCTGATGTGATACGGTATATCGCAGGAGTTGTGTAGGAAGGCACAATCGTGATAGTGAGACGGGTATTGGTACCAATCACATATGCAAAACGTACTGAAGATGCTAAATTTGAACAAGAAAACGGAATACTATTAAAACCGCATGTATTCACGATTTAATTACAAGTGTACGTTTTTTATGTGTACCCTATCATTCAACTGAAATGGTGTGTTCTGAAACATTTTTTTATTTCTGCCTTTTAAACTTTCAACCAAAATACATTCTTATTCCTTCAATAACTTTTTTGTTTCAAGAGTTTTTCAAAAACGGGTCTCAACCGGGAGTAGCATTTTGTTTTCTGCATAAGATAAACTAAGTTTCATAATAATCGGTTAACTATTTGTGACAAAATCAGACAAAATGTTACCTGTATCGAGGCCTGATTTCTTGGCTATTTCGTGTTGAACCCTATCATTTGGTCACGTGGGTTGTGCACACTGCTAGTTACCTGGAGAATGGGCGACAGTGTGTTATAATTCCTGGTTCAAAATCCAAGTGGAATAAAATAAAGGGTCAGTACTGGGTCCACTTCTATTTCTTGTTTATATAAATGACATTGTTGATAACATAAGGTCGAATATCCACTTATTTGCTGACGACACTAGTCTCTTTCTTATATTCGATCATAACAATGATGCACCGGCTACAGCCAATGCTCTAAACGAGGATATAGTGAAGTGAAATGATTGGGCCAGAAAATGGCTTGTTACTTTCAACCCATCTAAAACAGAATCTCTTTTGATATCAAGAAAAGTCAACAAACCTTGCACCCACCCTAAGTTATGGATAAACAACGAAATATAAATTGTTTCCTCCCACAAACACTTAGGTGTTTATCTTTCCAACGATTGCTGCTGGCACTCACATATCAAATACGTTACAAAGAAAGCATGGTCGCGAATACGCATAATCAGAAGGATAAAGTTTCAACTTGATAGAAAATCACTGGAAATTATCTAAACAAGCTTTATAAGACACATCTTGGAGTATGCTGATATTATCTGGGATAACTGTACAAAAAAAAGGAAAAACTAGAACTAGATAAAATACAAAATGAGGCAGCTAGGATTGCTACAGGCACGACGAAACTAGTATCCATCCAGAAGCTAAATCAAGAGTCCTGCTGGGAAAGTCTCGAATCTCGTCGAACTAAACATAAGCTCACACGTCTTCACAAAACGATTAATCACACTACCCCTCTATACCTCTCAAACTTAGTTACACCACTAGTAAGTGAATCATCAAGATACAATTTGAGAAATGCAACTGAACTGCAAACTCCCACTGCTCGAACTAATATTTACCTGAACTCGTTTGTTCCTTCGGCAGTTCGCTAATGGAACAAACTCCCACTAGACATAAGAAACATTGCATCGTTAAATTCATTTAAAAATTATCTACAACGTGAAATTAAGCCTCCACCCAAATAGTATAACCATTGCAGTAGAAAATCTCAGCTACTTCATTCTCGTCTACGAACGAATTGTAGTTCCCTTAACCACGATTTATTCTTAAATAATATTGTTGATTCCCCACTCTGTCTATGTGGGTGAATCGAAAATGCACATCACTTTTTCTTCAACTGTCCAATATACACTTCTCAAAACTGCTAACTACACCGCTACGTTTTGGGTTATATATATCGATGGGTTGAATGTTCTTCAATAAAATAAAAAGGAAATACCAATTCAATCATTTTTACATCATTTCATTTTATTTTTTTCATGGGCAATGCTAGAACTAAACCACAATAAGCAATTACAAACGACCCATGTAAACACTAAAGTCACACTTTTCCCATATCTACATGTAGATATGGGAAAAGTGTGACTTTAGTGTTTACATGAAATGATGTAAAAATGATTGAATTGGTATTTCCTTTTTATTTTATTGAAAAACATTCAACCCATCGATATATATAACCCAAAACGTGAGCGGGGTAGTTAGCAGTTTTGAGAAGTGTACGAGTACCAAGCGAATCGTGATGAACTTATGCGTGCTTTTGTGCCGTTATGCATAGTTTCACTTAAAACAATTCTTTTTGGAGATCCATCGGTCTCTTACCAAACAAACGTGGCAATAGTCGAAGCTGTGCATGTATACTTACTGTCAAGTAAACGCTTTTAATTTGCTATCAAACTACTTATATACTTCCTCATCTGAGGAGACACGTGCCAGTTGTGAACATTTTGTCAATTAGTGTAGTTTCTCGTCCCTCCTCCACCTAGTCGTCACCAAGTGTTCCCTGATGGTCTCCTTATAGCATTTGTTCTAATATTATTCCTATCAATCTTTTTCTTTCTATTCAAATAATACGTGTATAAATTAAAAAAACTGTCATCTCCATGTTAATTTGTGTTTACCGCCAACATTTTTAGTATTTGTTAAATACCAAGGAGAGGAACTCTATAAGAGTATTTCTTTCGTTCCAATCCTATTAATGTTGTATGTATTTAAATCTATATGTTGTAAAAAAAATGAATAAAATATGTTTAAATCAAATACAATGTGGACAGTTATCATTTACAGTCTATCAACAAATAAAGAAAACACTCTTAGCTAGCTTGTTTACTTGTTAAAATCTATACTCGAGCGCTTTCGGCTTTACGCCTTCTTTAGCAGCACAAAGACATGTAACATTAACAAGAAAATCATCTAAACAACGATTGCAATAACAATAAATCTTAAAAAAATGTACAAATGATCATAAAGATATGATGGCCGCAAAAGGGGCCCATTTAGCTTTACAAACAATAAATAATAATAGCGTAATTACATAACGCTACAAACGCCGAGAAAGCAACAAATATTCAGACCGTTAGTAAACGTCGTGAACGATAAAAGTTGTTTACTTTCAAAAAACGGAAATGACGTCGTCAGTTACGACGTCGCGTTATAACTGTGGGTGGGGTAAAAACATTATTCTCTTTGAATATGGTGCTGTTGCATATCAAATTGAACGTTATTCACGGCAGTGGTATCATGCCCCATGGTCATAATTTGGGGTGTAGCGAGGTCAAAGATGTTGTTTTATGGCTAGCATTGGGATTTACGATGTCGCGCCATCTACTGCGTGATATACTTGTTCAATGCGGTCCGATCCCTGAACGTCGTTATATCGACGAGACGTGAAGCAACCATATCATATCCAGCAAAGTCTACTTTGATAACAAGTGCCAGCATGATGGAAGGTAAATACAGAAAGCTATTTAGACTCAGCAGCTTAGACATGTACATGTTCTGATTTAATAAGAAAGAAACTCACGGATAATTAATAATCTTATATATAATAGCTGTTTAATTTATAGTTAAATGTTCCAAATCAATTATACATAAATAACACGGATTTTATAAGATAAATCATGAGTATCATAAAGCATTAGCATTTGATTTATAAAGTCGCAAGTAGAAGGAAATACTCTTTCGTTCTGTATAAAATAAACCATCATATCTAGTTTCAAATCAGCTATCTACACAGCAAGTTCCGTTTCAATATCTCATTCTTTACAGAAGATATTGTTCAGAAACCATTTTTTCTTTCTAATTTTAGTTACAGCAATCTCAAATGCAATCCGACGGTTTATTTTTATGTAAGTCTTTTCATATAAGTCCGACAGGAGACGACAGAATGCAAAATTATCGTCCACACAATGTGTCATTGAGGAAATAGAAAAATGTAAGATGGCTGCCAAGATAGCTGCCGCACACGTGACATTAAAATGACAATAGCTTGGCTTTTGCATTAGCTAGTACAATCATTTTGGTGTCTACTACTAAGTTTTTGGGATCATTGAATCCATTTCTGACCCCACTTTACTTATAATTTGCATACAAATATCCAAGATGGTTGCCGTGACATTAAAATTACAATATATTGGCTTCTGCATTAGCTAGGACAGCCATTTTGGTGTCTACGACGTTTTGGTGGGAGCCGTGTGGGGGCTGGGTGTGGGTGTGGGGTGGGGGAGGTGGCGTTGGGAGTGGTCAAGGAGACCATTTCTGACTTAACAAGTTTCGTTCTAATTTATCATTCCTAACTAATGTTAATTTGCAGAAACAATTTTTCTAAGTTTAGTAACAGTGACCCATCTTCCCGCAGTGAACTCACCTGCAATCCCAAGCTTTCTTTCTTCATAAGCGACCGACATAGCAAGTTATTGAGCGAAACCCATGAGTTCGACGCCCGCACGGACGCATGCCCGTCACACGACACTAAAGTCTTGCCTATTGACTGAAGAATTTTCCAAGGTCAAATTCAAAATACAAATAACCGTGATCATGATAATAACGAAGAGGAATAAGAAGATAAAAGTGGTGAAATTAACTGCGAAAGATGTGTGATGATGAAGCGGTCATAGTAAGGTAGAAGATTATAGAAATGAAAAAAAAAAAGACAGTGGTTACAGAAAGGCTGATGATTACGAAAAAGGAAAGGTTATAAATACAACACGTGCGAAGGCATATTGGTAACTTCTTAAGAAGTTAAGAAGTTCATAACGTACTTCCTGAGAGTAAAGAAGATATAGGAAAGAGGCTTGGACCTCCACGACCGGTAACCAAACATTGAGGAATACACAACCACATAGGAGCGGTCGTTGAAAGGTTGATCAGCCATTTGGCAATCTTTCTGACCAATATTCTTTACGAATATGTGTGCTGTGTAACAGGTATGCATACGTATATATACATAACATAAAACATTTATCCTGTAATATAAATTTACATAAGATAAATTGAATCAAGAAGTTCTAAACGTATCATCAAGAGCATATCAATATGTCGTATTTGAATGTGTGGTGTGTAACACTTCTTATTATTAACCTATACATCAGGCATACATATTGTGTGTCGTGTCAGCAAAGACGTTTTATTTACGCATGTAGTCATTCCGGTTGATTTCCTTGTTATATGTATATTTGTCTATATCCACTGAGAAATCCTACTCTCAGATACACCATTCATCTCGATCATGTGATTCGGCACCTGAGTGAGCACCAAATGCCATTAGTTGTGAAAAACAGATCCCACTATTATTGTAAAAGACATGTTTTCACAGACTGACCTTAACATCTTACGTGCAATTAACGTCAATGTCAAATAGTTATATTAATTGAATGTTGCTGGACGGCTCATAAACACATTACATTTTATTTAGAATCGCTCCAGAGAGAAGGAAAGAATACATAGCAATCCTGGAACCTGACTCACACTAACGAATATATTCCTATTGCTCGTTAAACGTGCACGGACGATAGACTCCGATACAAGGGCCCGCCCGGTTTAAGCCTCCATTTGGCGTCGGTGAGGCTTGAATCCAGGTGATATCCACTGGGCCCTGGTTATATTAAAAAATATAGGAATCTATGATTGTAAGAGCAAGACAGATAGTTGTTTGTGTGTATATCTCCAAACATTGTGATTTTATATTTATCAAAATAAGGTATCGATTAATAGCAAGAATTATAAGTTATATTCTTATTTGTAACCATTGCAGCTGAGTATCTTTAGTAACCAGCTGAGTATCTTTAGTAACCAACTGAGTACCTTTAGCATAGGTTTGGTCTAACGAAGGCTTTCGATATTTATGGGACAAGAGGCAATACACTTCATTGAACCCAATCCTCTACGTAAAATAGAAGCCAACTGGCATATTCGATGGTGCGATAGCAGACAAAGCACCGGTAGTCAGCGGAGTCCCGCAGTGCACTGTACTAGGCCATCACATGCTGACAAATGCAGCATCCTTGGTGTCGCTATGCTCTCCAGCCACATTTGACTACGGACTCAAGGGCCAAATACTAGAGGTTGTTAGTAAAGCTATATTCTTGGAATGGATCTTGCCTCTCCTGGAACCACCATATCGACAGAACACTGAGTATGGCCAACAACATGTTAAGCTTTCGAAAAGCAGAGCAGCCGCTAAATTAAAACCTCTGCATACTTTATTCTTGTGCATCGATCTTGATATTCCATTTCTTAGTCGAAGAGTAAGAAAGCAATGATGATGAGGCGAGCATCCAGGTTAACCGCCAATCGATATCATAACATCAGCAGTGTTAGACACATGCTCGAAGACCTAGGTTGTGAGATAAGTAAGACAATGCAGTCAAGCTTTAGTTGACCATGATACTTATACAAAATACTCAACCACCTAGTAGGCATCCCTGTAGAATATATAATGAGGGTATAAGCACAGTTTTCCCTCGCGGGGTCTCAAAAAAGCAAGAATTTAAAATGTGTTAACCATAGCTCTCAATCCAAGCACACCATCGTTAAAAAAATCAACTGGCAAAAACAACTTTCATATTTTGTATATCATGGTCAACTAAAGCTTAGCTGGCATTGTCTTTCTAGGCTATTGTTGTTTGTATTTATATATAAACGAGCATCTTTGTTTCTTACTTTATATTGCCTATTAATGCTGCCTTGTTGGTTAGAGAATATTTCATGGCGGGAGTTCTTTTTTACACTTTATTGGGATGACAGTTAGGTAATTGTGATGTTTGGTGCACCCTAGAACCTGGTTTAAACCCATCGACATTTTGTTTGCCACTGACCGTTCCAATGCGGTAGCCCTGTTGTCAATCCTGTTTGTGTTTGTGACGTCATATGCCTTTATTCCTTATTAACATTGCCGTCCATGTTTGTCTTTTACGTGTTTTTGGGTTAACTGCGTTCTGTGAAAGCTGCCTTTCCTGTTCGACTTTTATACTTATGTTCAGTCAGTTTTAAAAACAATGATGTGCTTTTAACACATTTTAAATTGCATGAGTAAACCCCGCTCTGGACAAAAATATGCCGATACCCTCATTATATATACTATTCACCAATCCGGTTTATCAATTCAACAAAAATAATATTTTCATTCCCAGTCCTCTTTCATCAATAACTAATATACGCTAATGCATTAAACATTGCACATACACTTGTGTTAAGGAAACAGGCTTCCTTTTGAATCATTTGCACATATTTGTAAATAGTTCATTGTCTGTGTATATACACAAATGTTCGTTATTTAGTCGTACCGACAGATGGATTGTGCCTCAGTACTGGAAGTGAATCGTGTATTTAGTCATACCGACAGATGGATTGTCCTGGAAGTGAAGAATAAAGTGTGTGTACGCATTTGGAAGAATAACAATGTTACTGCTATAAACAAAACGTAAAAAGTGTACGGCAGCATAACATAATATCTTCGGTGATAGTGCGAAATGAGTCAAATCTGCGTTAGGTAGAATAATACAGATGTGATGGTAAAGCAGTGATAGTAAGGAATAAGAATATAAAGAAACAAGAAAGAGGAAATTCCACGAAAAATAGATTTCGTTCCAATATATATTTTCGCATAAGCTATATCCACTCCAAGTTTCTCTTCAATATCTCACTCCTCACTCAAGTATTGCCCTGAATTTGTAATTTATTTTTAGTAACAGCAACGTTGACCTTGACAAATGACCTCAAATGTCATCAGCACATCCGTGCTCGAGGGCTTAACGACGTTGCGGTGTAAACCTTCTCGCCTCTCACCGCTGCGGGTTCGAATCCCAATAGAAGCTCAGCTTGTAAGTGAGAAGGTGTCGATTCTAACGGATTCTTCAACCACACTGTCATATAAAGCCTAACATGTGCTAAGAATGACGTAAAATAAAATTAAAACAAACAAATATAATGCAATCCTACGTTTATGTTTCATATAAGCTACCTACACAGTAAGTTTCGTTCCAATATCTCATTCCAAACTATAATTATTGTCCTGAAATAATTTGTTTCTATTCTAGTAACAGTAATCTCAAATGCAATTATAAGCTTTCTTTCTATATACGCTACCAACACATCAACTTATTGAACAGATACCATGAAACGGCACTCCCATGAAATGGTTAAAAATATTGAAAAGTAAGGAAGATTAACAAGAGTGGTGACAGTATGAAGAATGTCGAGGTCACACATATAAAATTGGAAAAACAAAGCTGATAGCGAAATAAGACAGAGAAGGAAGCCAAAAACGACAGAAACTATAGCTTGGACAGATGGGTAAAGAGCAAATGCATTTTAAAAATAATAAGTAAATTATTCGGTACTTTGTGAGAGTAGAACAGAAGAAAGATGTAGTAAGATAGGAAAGAAGGATTTAAATGATAAATACATAGATAACAGTAAGGAATGACGTAAGGCAGCATTAGGAGTTGAATTCAGAGATTATAAGACTGTGGAAATGCTAGTAAGAATATACTTAGTAGTAAAATGATTAGCCATACTAACAATGTCAAAAAGGATACAATAGTGTCATGTAAGATAAAAGTAAGATAGAGGAAAGGTGCTTGGTCCTCCACGACCGGTGACCAAGCACGTATCCACATGAGATTGGTCATCAAAAGGTTGATCAGCCATTTGGTAATATACCTATATAATATTCTTTACGAATATGTTTACTGTGTTTCAGGTATGCAGAGGTATATGTATACCTAACATAAAACTTTATCCTGTAACATAAATTTGCATAACTTAAATTGAATCAGGAAGTTCCTGAGATATTCATGGTTTGTACTACTATTTCCTCTGAATATAAAAGTAGATAGCTTTCCTATTATCGCAAATAATTGCTGAAGATGTCTCACAGTTGAAAACGGGACACATATGTTTGCAAAGCGCTTCATGTACGTTTGTATTTACTTCACGTTTAATTATAGTGTTTGTTAAGGTCAAAATAGACGAAATCACGCCCCTTAAGGACGTTCTTTAACGTTTACGTACACGTCCGACGGATGAGGTCAAGGAAACGAACTAAGTGGCGCGCTGAGGCTTGAATCCATGTCATCTGTTTTTCAACTCCACTGTGATATCAGCCGAGCCACGTCAGCGAATGGATATATTAATAACCATGGGAATATATAATTGTAAGAGTATGACTCGTTTTCCTGGACCCGGATTTCTTATTATGTTTATTAATTACCTCAGATAACGAGCCGCTATACAACTATGCATTCATGTAAGAATAATTTTAAACCTACATTAATTTAGGCACCCACATTAAGAGGAATTATTTTCTTCGAGTGTCTAGTTTCGAGTAAAGAAATTCGAGTTTCGAGTAGCGAAATCCGAGTTTCGAGCAGAAAATATCGAGTTTCGAGTAGAGAAATTCGAGTAGAAAAGAACCACTTTCGAGTAGAGAAATTCGTGTTTCGAGTAGGAAATATCTAGTTTTGAGTAGAGAATGTCGAGTTTCCAGTGGAGAAAATCCGAGTTTTGAGTGAGAGGTAAAGAGGTGGGGACGAATTTCCTTTACTTTATACATGTTTAAGACTCTAAATCATGAATATATACTGAAAGGAAAAAGAAACGCGACACGAGAATTTCCGCTATATATTGTATATACTGCATACTTAAAGGGAGTACATCAGGCTTTTGAAAGGGGTCTAGGGGTCCGACTTAAAATTGACAAATAATGATATTTTCTATTTTAAAGCGCCTAAACATAATGAATGATCCTAAAAATGACCCCTTAGTTACAAGGAAATTCATTCTGTACAGCAATACCTGCTATCCTAGGTTACGCACCAGGGTTAATTTCAGCCTTTTATGCCCGATTCCGTCCTAGCTATATGGTGTATTCGAAGTTTAAGCCTTAACAATATGGTTCCAACATCATATTTTGATGGATATAAGTGTTTTATCATGAACTGGAACATTTTTATAATTTAAGATATTTCTAGAAAAAATCATGATGTACTCCCTTTAATTCCATATATATTCCAAGGAAATACCAAGATGTTTTGTAAATAAAAAGAATGTTGCAGTTAGTTAGAGAAAGGACACAACTGTGATGTTGTAGACGTTTTAATCACAGTACACGTTGTAACAAGAAATTCATAAATGTTGAAGTTCCTCTTTGAAATATTGAGCCAGTTCAGTACTGTATTTAACGTAAAAGTTTGCAAAAGTTGCTCACATGCTTGAACCAAACGCGTACTCCGTCAATAATGAAACTTTGCAGGAATACTATTTGCTGTGTTACGTGTTGTTTTAATCTTTTTTCCTTTTTTGATTTCAGTGTATGTAACTTTTACCGTTTTAAATAATGAAGCAATGTATAGTAGATAACTAAAGACAAATATGTTTGTAAAAAATAACAAATGAAATCACCTATTCGTACTCGATGATCAGTCGAAATAGTCCGGTTGTAAACGAGTTCACAGATGAGTGGGGAAGTGCCGTCTGGTGGGATACAATGAACCAGTATTTGCAATTCTGAGCCATCTGATTGGTTTAAAAAGAAGAGTAAACACTAAACACTTACATGTGCACTCATGCATTTAGGGGCGATGAAAGGGGGATGGAGGGAGCGTTTAGAATGATTGCATTGCACATGTGTAAAAAACGCGTGACAGGCCCGTAGCCAGCCTGAAATTTAACGGAGGCCAATCCCTTACTATGGAGATTCGATGGCACGCACCCTCCCACACCCACTCATATAACAACATCGGCACAGGTAGCTGCAGCAAACAGCGCTTGGTTGTTTCTAGATAAGAACTAGTATGTGTTGACGGTTAAATTTGTTTACAAAATATCAAAATCTAGTCACACGATGACATTATCGTTGATTTTCTCGAGTTTCGAGTTGAAAATATTCGAGTTTCGAGTTGACATTATCGAGTAGAGAAAATCGGGTTTCAAGTAGAGAAAATCGAGTTCGGAGTTGACATTATCGAGTTTCGAGAAGAGAATATCGAGTAGAAAATCGAGTCTCGAGTAAAATAAATCGAGTTTTGGAAGACGAAAGTCATTGTAATAATGGTTATTTATACGGTAATTATATATTAAAATTTATTTATAAAATACATTTAGTCATTAGTATTTTAACAGTGAAAGAAGTAAATTCAATACTAATTCATATGCGTTTAGGCTCTTATTGTGTCGCCTGAGTAGCGCAGACACTTAGGGATAACCTTGTCTGTCGTAGGTCTTTCGTCGTCATCCGTCCGTCAGTTACACTTTAACCTGCAACGTAACCTTGGCCATAAATTGCAAAGTAGTTGACCTATGTTCATGACACGTCGCACACATATTCATCTCACTTCAAAGAATGTTGTTACACATGTCCAATAACTCTGGTTTTCCTTTTGTTACAGTTATGCCCCATTTTATAAAACTGTAACCTGCAAATTAACGTTGGAAATGAGCACACGGCAGGCGACAAAAGTGTTCCATAAAACACCCTTCTGGTTACTCTCAGACGTCCACATCGTGCATATAATATACAATATAAACTACAGTATTAACATTGATTCGAATGACCGACATAATTAAATACATAAGAGCCGAAACACGCGAAAATGACCCTTCAGACACAATTTTCACATTTTATGTTTTTTGATATTTATGAAACACGGTGATTTTCTCTTTAAAAATCTCTTTATTTTATGTTGATATCTTAATTAAAAATGATTTTATTTCAATTTGAAAATTAAAGATCGTACTCACCATTAATTTTGACTTGACGTCGGCGTCTTGGACGACGTCGTTGATTAAATAACAACAAAAGACATACACAATTACCATTTTCAATAGCACCAGCTTTTTATATTAAGAAACATATTCCCTATGATATAATAATTAGGTAAAACACAGAAGTGACGAGAAATTTGATTAGTAATTAATTGATTACCGGCCGACGTCATAAATTGTTACGTTATGACGTTGTCGTCTGAACGTCCGAAGGGACGTTTTCGTGTGTTGCGGCTCATATGTTTCAGTATATGTGTGTTTTGATCGAAGTTGGGATTGTGGGATGAGGGGAGGGGGTGGAGTCATAAAGATATTATTATAAACACTTTCAGTGTGTAATTGAAGAGTATTAAAAAAGTATTTTATTTCCAACATTTTTCATGAAAATTATAAAGTAATATCAACATATATACGGATATACGGTAAATATATTATAAAGACAAATCGGTCGGGTAACAAGTTCTACCAATATTTCGTAAACGTGTCACGTATACAATGCGCATGCCGATAGAAAGAGAATATTCATATCTGAATGCTAAATACTATTAATAGTATAATTAGTATTTAATCTTTTCAAAGTATCCTTACGACATTTACCTTCAATCATAGTGGGTGATGAAAACACAGAAAAAAGTATAACAATAACGAGTAGGTGCATGTAGTCATAGAGTGAAAAAGGAGGAAACAATGAACGGTTGAAATAACTATTCACCAAACAAATATATGAACTACAAATAATACAGTAATGGAATTTAATTTCCATGGCTTGCATTTCTTTGCGAAACAAATAAATCAATGGAGCCTTTCATATGTAAATTAGAATGCGTTCAAAGGTGAATCTTGATCATAAGATTTGCATTGTTTTCAAGTTGGTGGTAATCTATGAATGAAGGAATTGATTTAGTAGTGCACGTGTGCACGGCTGGTAATCATTGAAGCTACCTCCATTTGGAAATATGCAAAAGTGCTCAATCGCCACTTCAGAGGTAGTTCAAACAAAAAGTAAAGGTAAACAACTACTATTTGTTCGTTTGTGTTTGTTACTAAAGCAAAATGAATGTCTCTTACCGAAACGAAGCACAATGTTACACAGTGGGATATTAAAAACGAGCCATTGTTATATTTATTAAAATATACATGTTTACATAGAAGAAGAAGAAAAAGAAGCAGAAACAGATTTAGCTGAAGCAGCAGAAGAAGAAGAAGAAGCAGAAGAATAAGAGGAGGAGGAGGCTTGTCCAGTGGGTAGAAGGGTATTAATTAGACAGATGTGATTATAAGATAAAGATGAAAACACTTGGATACATCTCCGCTGCCTTCATAACACCATTGCTGCTTATATTTGACTGTTTTCTGTTGGTAATTTTCTCTACTCGAAACTTTGATATTGTCTACTCGAATCTCGATTCCCTCTACCCGAAACTCGATATTCTCTACTCGAAACTCGATATTCTTCACTCGAAACTCGATTTTCTCTAATCAAAACTCGATATTTTCTACTCGAAACTCAATTTTCTCTACTCAAAACTCGATTTTCTCTACTCGAAACTAGACATTCTCTACTAGAAACTCGATACTTAGAAAATGTGAAAACTGTACACATCTTCAACATGACACGGTGAAAACAGCTGATAAAGGTCCATAGTGCTCTGATTTATATTTCTTTGAATTATTTTCCTTCAATGTATTTTGTTTACAACGACGGGCGAATATGCTCCGCCCGGCGATGCTTTTGTTTGATTACCTTAATGTACATGGGACATTTCATATAAAAATAGCTGAAGTCGTTAATTCATAATCACGTAATGCAGTTATCGAAGATAGAACAACAAAAAAAGACACCAAACGGCCAAATTAAAACAGACGGAGAGTAAATGTATAGTCACCCTGATAATACACTGGTAGTGGACTAATAATAGTAAACGTTACTTTGTAAATTAATTCAGAAATAATAATTTTAAAGGAATCTATACTGAAGTACATATATATATAATGTATGTGTATCCAACATCTGGCAGAACTTAAATGACCGGTCTGATCAGCATGTTCAGAAGAAATTGAACCACATGTTGATAGCTTATATATATTTATTATATACTTTCCAGTGTAATAGTGGATTTTATGATTAAAATAAAACCTTATGTTTTCATTGTTTATATTTCACATGTTGAAAATATGATATATTTTCACTAAAAATGACCTCATGCAACTGTTGACGTTGTTTACGTTGTTGACGTTATTGACGTCATTGTTTTGACGCATTATATTTTTTCTGCATACATTTCCATGTTATGAGTATATAATAAATAGAATATGTGTTTGTTTGTCGTGAATATAGGATTTATATTCATCTCGAAGTGAGAAAACTCAAATATTTTCACTCGTTCTAAAGCACTATTGAAAATATATGTTTTCCCACTTCTCGATGCAAATAAATCCTATAGTGACTCCAAACAAACAAATATCCTCTATATATATATTATCATTTACAGTGCTATCAATAAAATAAAGAAAAACCTCTTAGCTAGCTTGTATACTAGTTAAAATATACACTCGAGCGCTTTCGGCTTTACGCCTTCTTCAGGAGTACAAAGACATGTAACATTTACAAGAAAATCATCTAAACCCCGATTGCAATAGAAACATATCTAGAAAAAATGTACAAATGATCGTAAAGATATGATTAAAATGTTCTGATATTGGAAGAGAATGCCCTCAAAAGGGGCCCATTTAGATTTACAATAAATAAATAATAATAGCTTAATTATATAACGCTATAAACGCCGAGAAACCAACACATATTCAGACCGTTAGTAAACGTCGTGAATGTCAAAAGTTGTTTACTTTCAAAAAACGGAAATGACGTCGTCAGTTATGACGTCGCGTAAGTGAAACGCTGACATTTTAAATTAAAAAACGCTGACATTTTAAATTGACGTTGACGTTAAAATAGCATACGCTAACGTTACAGTGTTTCGACATGTTTGACTATGTTTCCATAAAAACTCCTATATTAAATTCATTATGAAATGTAATTATATTTAAGCAACTATCTGTAAATTGTTATATTATAATATTTAACGACAAATGTTGCATAAGGAAATTGCTAAAACGAGTTTAATTGATGTTAAGTAAATGTATTTAGTTAAAATTCAAACGTATACACATATTTTTAAAAATTAAAACCACGAGCACGTTGATATTGTAATTAAGTTATCTAGATCATAGATGCAAACTATTCTCCTAAAACTTATAGATTAAAACAAAGTGATGTTACATCTGATTTCATACACATATCGAACATTAAGCTGGAATATACGTGTTTATTAAATTATTAAATATGAGGTGAATAACTTCGATATCACTCACAGTATTTTACAGTAATCAACAAATAAGCCGGCATGTAAATGTATGAGTTATTGTTACTGGAGGAGCGGATGTCATCCCCTTTGTTTATTCCAACCGGTTGAACAGTGTTGAGTCGACGGATCCAATAAGAAATCGCGTGATTTTCGGGTGTTATCTGACCAATTGGGTTGTGGTATATGCAGCAAAGAGATATATCTGAGAAAATATGTCCTGCAGAGCAGAGAGTTCTGCGACTGGCGACCCGGCGAGTTTGCGTGTGTTTGCGTCAGATATATGTAGGTTAATCATTTGGTTGCACCTAGGTACTGTTTTTGACATTGCTTGCATGTCATCAGATAGACGACATTACTTGTTTTGCAATTGGCATGGCATCGAGGATTGTTTAAAACTATTTACATATAATGGTTTTACTGTCGTAAAGATAAATGATTCTGTGAATCGTAGTTTCTTGGGAGAACAAATCTCGACTTTAATTTTCAATCCCAAACGATTATTAAAACAAATCCTTTTTTTATTCTGGAGTAAGATCACGAGCCATCAGTTTTGATATATTGTATAAAATAAACTTGGAAACTTGATGTTACTGTTACAATGGCTTATGTATGGGTATTAACTAGACAAATGTGATTATAAGATAAAGATGAAAATACTTGGATACATCTCTTCTGCCTCTATAATACAATTTGCTGCTCATATTTGACTGTTTTCTGTTGGTAATTTTCAAACTTAGATTTTCCCTACTCAAAACTCGATATTATCTACTCGAAACTCGATTTTCCCTACTGGAAACTCAATATTCTCTACTCGAAACTCGATATTCTCCACACGAAACTCGATTTGCTCTACTCGAAACTCGATATTCTCTACTCGAACCACGATATTCTTCACTCAAAACTCAAATTTCTCTACTCGAAACTCGATATTCTCCACTCGAAACTCCATTTTCTCTATTCGAATCTCGATAATCTTTACTCGATATTCCCTACTCGAAACTCGATTTTCTCTACTCGAAACTCAGTTTTCTGTACTCGAAATTCGACATTCTCGATACTTAGAAAATGTGAATATCCTTTATTGACGTCATAACTCAACGTCACAGTTCGTTATTTTTGTGTTCGGATTAGTTATTAATAATTAGCGATTATGAATATTCTTTCACTGAGAAATCATAATCTTCCACGCACATAAATGTAAAAAAACATGTTATCCTCTGCAGTGACTACTGACTGACCCACGGCGTTCTGCCTCATGCAGTAGAACACTTTTCGGGTCAGTAGAATCTCCCTCTTGTAAATAGGTTTACCCATTGAATTACTACTAATGAATAAATAGTAGTATGCTATTGGATAAAACGCAATGTCCCGACTATTAGACGTTCCCAATTCTAGAATGCATTTCATATAGAATTGAAGAGAACACGAATTAATAGTTCATCGAAAGCGTATGCAATATAAATGCAAATGTTATAATTAAACTGTTGTGACGATGACTATTTTTTGGGCGAGAACTCGTTTGTACAAATGACATCAAATATGGAACGCCATACATTTAAATACCTTAACAATAAAGCCTTAAATTTGATAGACTAGTCATGCGGTAACAGAACGTTGATCATTTACTCCATTACGTGGTGCGAGTATTAACTTTCATACCCCATCCAACCCCTTCTCAAAGAAGCGAAAACGGGGTTGGCTTGAGTACGAAATAAATCCTTAATTTCAGCTTAAAAAGTTTGCATATTGTAAAATTAAAACATTGAATAGTTAATTTTAAACAGGTTATCGCATTTTTTCAATAAAAATGTTTTTGAACGTGTTTTATTGTCAAAATATATGTCATAAAACTCTGCCAATATAAGCTGTCCCATCGCCTAATGGTATTAAGGCGGGACCACTAATAGCCTATTAAGTTATTTTACTAAATCTTCATTTGAGCTATACATTTATTTAGTTATTTGTATTTAACATACCAGTCGGTACCTTTATGGGATTTCGTGATTACCCATACAGAGACTCTCGTCCAGACACTGATTGTCAACTGAAACAAGGGCGCCTATTGTTTTCATATTTTAGCATTTAAGTTTGATTTTATAAAAGACATTACTGTGCGACGGTCCCAGTTGTTCGTAATTTTGTTTGTAGTAATTTCAATAAGTAATTTGTAATAAAATAGTTCTCCATCTGGTCATACATTAAAAACAGTATATAAACCAATACCACTTTTATATATGCGCGATTTTATTCGATTATCGTGAACGCATTTATTGATAATGCAAGTCAACATTTGTATTTTTTGATAACAATATGGTAATGGTGAGGTATGGTGCACCCTACAACCTGGTTTAAACCCCATCATTCCCTTTTACAACTGACCGTTCTAAGGCGATAGCCCTATTGTCAACCCTTTTATGTCTGTGATATCATAGTTTCCTTTTATTCATCTCTGTAAGTGTTTTTTCTATGAGTGTTTTTGGGTGACTGTGATCATTGAATAATACATGTCCTGTTCGACGTTTATATCTATTTTTATAGTATATACTGAAAATCATATACGAGACAGCTAGCTATCCACACGTGAGAGTATAGTTTATACACGTCGCATAATATTTTTAAAGAAACTAACCCGCCAAAGAGCGACAAAATTACACTAAAAAACTGTTGATGAAACCACTCCAGGTTTTCATGACTGAATATGCGTAAAATGAATTATTAGTTGGTAACTCTTAATGCGACGCTCCAGTTTTGGGGTTTTGGACTGGCCGGTTAAAGTCGTTTATATTGTGTCTACAGAGTTTGGATCTCAAAATATACCTCGTCGCCAGTAAGGTTAGAAACGTTGTACGGATGTTGTAAAATGTGACTATTGTTGGCGGATAGCTACTTTAACCATCAAAGATGCCACCTAATATGATTTTTAATACACATTTGCATTGCATATTCATTTACAAACTTCGTTTACTTTCAATGTAAATGGTAACGCCAATATTCGGCCATATTCGACGTTTTTTAAGTTCATATGGGTGTTTGATGTTCTTGGAAGTCGTCTTTTGCATATTTAGTTCGATGCAACGCAAGTGACGTTTATAACGTATACAGGAAGTATACAACTTGATTAAAATTAATTTGTATTTTATTGTAGAAACTTCCTACGATGTAACGAAAATATGTTTGTTTCAAAAACATGTTTTTCATGAAAATCAAATGTTCAAACCTATGTTTTTGTTTTGATTATTTATTTGTTTATTAAACATGGGTATGCAATAAAAGAGTATTTTTATTGGAAAATATTATATTACTCGTTCTTCCGCGGAAAAATATTGCGCTCCAAATGTCACGCAGTATTAATACGCGGCAAATCTCGGCAGAAAAGTATATCCCAATACAGATCTAATAACATCTAACTATTACATATATATCTATATGCTTAATATATTAATTGACAGTGTATTTGTTTTTGATGCATTTGATGCATTTGATGCATTTGATCATCGTGATTATTTGTTTGTTTTGCTTTTGAATAAATAAAGAAATCTATACAGTTTTTATGACAGCAATTTGTATGTGTTCGATTTATGAATGCTTATTCGTACTATACATGAATATGGATCACGTGTAACGTGTATTAATCAGATCAAAGACAAGTTTATTCAGTTCGATATATGTATTGCTTAATTTTTGTTTTTACTTGAAATAAATTGGTCTATATAATAGTCCATTTATTCATCTAGAGCAGACGATACATCATTTCTAAATAAAATAAGCCATGTTATCACATCATATGTGGTGTTATTATTAAAAGTATTGTTTTTTTTTATTTAAAAATGATATCTCGTCTGTTCTAAATGCAATAATGAAATGAAATCTAGCAACATAAATTGCTCTTGTTGCCACTATATATTTAGTAAATTGATTTAAACGTATATTAAATATTAGTGTTTTTCAGCAGTTTTGAATTGTTAACACGTTCCGAACGACACATCCAAATATAAATGCAGCAATGTGTACATTTGCGTCATTGATAAATTATTTGCACCATCTACAGTCAGCGAACACGACTTGTGGACATTGCCATTGTTCTAAACGAGCAACGCTATCGTATTTCATTTAGGTCATAAGCATGATAAGAACGATGAACATTCTTGTAGATACTGTAGGAAAACGGACTTACACGGAACAACATGTTATAACTACTGAAAGGGGAATCAACACACACAAACAAGAGTAAAAAGTAGCAGACTTGATTTTATTGAGTCTGTTCACCAGAGGTAGGTCTAATATAATTTGCAAAACCTCTCAGATCCGCTAGCACTGGCTTAAGCGGTATACTATTTAAAATTTACACATATTGGGCTTGTTGGTCCCTATGGGTACGAACTGTGCCCCACTTGTCGCAGATTTGTTTTTAGTTTGCTATGAAAGAGATTTCATGTTGAGTCTTTCACCAGATACCCAGGCTGATGATATTGAAGCTTTTAATGACACCTCTAGGTATCTGGATGGCATATTGAACATCGACAACACTTTCTTTCCAACTATGGTTAATAATATTTATCCTAAAGAACTTCAGTATAATCTGTTAATGAAGCTAATATACATGTATCTGATAATAACGCTTCTTTTCTTGTTTCTTGATTTAAATCTCTCGATTGAAAATGGTGAAATAATTAGCAAAATCTATGACAAGAGAGATGATTTTAATTTTGACATTGTTAATTATCCCCACTTGGATGGGGATGTTCCCCGAGCAACTTCTTGTGGGTCTTATGTGTCTCAACTTATTCGTTTTTCAAGAGTTGTACTCGAGTTGAGGACTTTAATATTCGTAATCTTTGTATAACTAAAACGCTACTCATTCAGGGTTACCGTTACCATAAACTTCGTAAAACCTTTGCAACATTTTATTATCGTAACCCTGATCTTCTTTCCAAATATAAAAGTAATTTAAGGACTCTTCTGTGACAAGGACTATCACAACCTGACGTCTATGCTGATGTGATTTATAAACTTCGTAAGATTTTTGGTCATGATCACTTTCATACTATCTTTGTTAAACTTGTTAAAAAGTTTATCAAAGAGTTATGACCCTATCATTTTGCAACGTGCTTGGTGTGGACCCTTTTACAGTTCGCCACTATGCTTTCCTCATTAATTGTACGATGACCGGACAGGCTGTGGACCCTATGATGACGCCTACCTAAAGTCCATTGGGACGGTGGCGTTTGATGTTTGTTGGTCTATGATCTTTCTTGTCGTGCCCTTAATGGTTTATTCTCTTGTTGCTCTGGCTTCTGCCAAGTCACTGGATTACCTTCATTGTATCTTTCTAGGCTATTTTTTTTTATATTTACTCGAGCATATTTGTGTTAATTTATATTGCCTATTGATGCTGCCTTGTTGGTCAGAGATCAGATCATTGGCGGAGATTTCTTTATTTACACTGTCCTGTTTTAATGGGGATGACAGTTGAGGGGTTTTGTGAGTGGGTGGTGCACCCTAGAACTGTTTAAACCCCCAGTGCCTACTTTGCCACTGGACAGTTCCTAGGCGTAGCCCTATTGCCAACCTGTCTTTGGTGGTGTAGTCGTGTTGCTTTGTGTAGTTCTTTGTTGCCTTCATGCTGGTGCTGTGTGGCGGGTGGTGTGGTCAGGGGGGTTTGTGGTGGTTGGACTGGAGTCCTTGAGTTTGGCCACTGTCACTGTCCGAGTCTTTGTTCGGTGAGTGGGCCCTTAAGGACCAGGTGAAGTATTTACACTACTGTATAGTGGTTGTGACTCACTAGATGATCTTTGTTTATAGTCTCTGTAGGGTACTGTAGTGTGATGTAACTGTATACACATTCACGTACTCTGGCTTATTAGTATACTTTGCTTGGCGCGATAGTTAGCTGTATAGTGTATGTTGTTATAGTTAAGTGGAGGTTTCCACTGTATGATTTTGTGTTGTTATCAACGGTAGTTTGGATGTATTTTGAACTTAGGTATAAGTTTGTGTTGTTGTGTTGTGGTTTATGAGTTTTCTGCATGTTGTAGACGGTGTGTTATCGCTTGAATTGTAGCAGATATTATCGTGTTATTAATTGGTTTCACTTTTGGGTAGTATCGTGGTTAATGAGTGGAGACGTAGGTTTTAGTTTGTTGGTGAGTATGTTGTGGTTGGGGGTGTAGTTTAGTTTTGTGGAGTTGATTGGTTATTGAGCGTATTTATGTTTGGAGGGTTGTAGTGACATTGGTTAATTGATAGTATATGTGAGGTGGTTGAGTTTGGTCGAGAGGGTTGATGTGTTGTATTGAATTAATAAAAGTAGAGATTGTTAGGTTTAGGGTGGGGGTGTGGGGTTGTTTGATTTGAAGTTGTGGAGGGGGAGGTTTTTTGTTGATGTGTTGTTTTATGTGTTTGTGTTTGGTTTGAGTGGTTATGGGTGGGAAATGGTGTGATGTTTGTTAGGGGTGGGGTTGGGAGTTTGTGAAGGTTGTTGTTTAGTATTTGTGTAGGATGATAGAGGTGTTGTTGGTTGTAGGGTAAGTAGTTGGTGGGTGGTGTGAGAGGTGTTTAGGGAGAGGGGGGTTTAGAATGGAGGTGTAGTTGGGGTGATAGGTGTGGGGGGTGGGGGGGTGTGTTGGGTTGGTGGTGTGTTGTTGTGTGGATGTTAGTGTATTTGGATTGTGTTTGGTTGTTTGTTGTGGGTAGGAGAGGGATTGATTTTATGTGTGTGATGGATGTGGGAGTGAGGTGGAGAGTAGTGGTGTTGGGGTTTTGTAATGTGTTTGGGGTGTGTTGTGTTGGTTTGTGTTGTGGGGTGGTGGGGTGGGTAAGTGAGGTGGAGGATTGATAGGTGGGTGGGGGGGGTGTTAGTGGGGTGTGGGGGTGAGGAGAGGGGAGTGAGGATGGGGGTGGGATTTTGTGATGTTGTGGTTTTGTGGGTGGGTGTGGGGTGTGTGAGTGGGAGGGTGAGGAGAGAGAGTAGATGTTGAAAAAAGATGAGGGAGAGAGAGAGATAGATAGAGTGGAGAGTGTGTGGGGTTAGTTTGTAGATGGGTGTGTGGAGGTTTTGTTAGTGGGATATTTAGGTGGTGGGGGGGGTTGGGGTTTTGGGGGTTGGTGGTGGGGGGGGTGGGGGGGGAGTGTGTAGAGTGAGATGAGAGTGTGTGTGTTGTGTGTAGTGAGAGGGGGTGTGGTGAGAGGAGAGAGAGTGAGAGGTTTGTGTAGTTAGGGAGGGTGTGTAAGAGATAGGGGGGGGGGTTGTTATAATTAGTTGTGTATTGGGGAGGGGTTAGGGTAGTTGTGGTGTTGGTGTTTTTTGTGTTGTTGAGGGGTTATTATATATTGTGTTGGGGAGTGGGGGGATTGTTGGGAGTGGTGGATGTTGTGGTTTTGGATTGTTAGTGGTAGTGGGGTGGTTTAATGTGGGTTAGAGGAGTGTAGGTGTGGTGGGGTAAGTTGGAGTGTGAATGTGTAGGATGTGTGGATATGGTTGAGGTTGGGGAGGGGTAAATGAGGGTTGGTTGTGTTTGGGGGTTGGAATAGGGAGGGTGTTGGGGGGGGTGAGTGGGTTTGTATGGGGTGGGAGTTGTTTTGGTATTGGTTGGGGGTGTTGTGTGTGGGGGTGTGGGTGTGGGTTTGTTTGGGAGGGTGTTAAGATAGGGTTTTGTAGATTGTAGAGTAGGGGATGTTTGTGGTGGTGGGGGGGTTGTGAAGGTAGGATGTGAAGAGGGGGGGATGTGGTTGGGTGGGGTGGGTGAGTTGAGGAATTGAGGGGGGGGGATATTATGGTTTGATTTGTTGAGGGGGGGTAGGGGGGGATTGGTGAGGTGTATAGGGGGGGAGGTTGTTTGTGGGGGGTTGGGGTTTTTGGGGTATAAGGGGGAGTAGGGGGTAGTGATTGTTGGGGGGATTAGATGGGGTGTAGGGGGGGGGTGGGGGGGGGATTAGGAGGGGGGGGTGTAGGGTAAGTGGGGGTAGGGAGAGGGGTGGTATGTTAGGGTGGGGATTGATTGGTGAATGTGGTTTGTGTAGGGTTTTGTGGGTTGTGGGGAATATTTATGTAAAGGTTTGGGTGGTGGTGGGGTGGAGGATTGGGGGGTTAAGGGTGTAGTGTAGTTTGGTTTTTAGTTTAAATAGTGGTTGGTGATGGTTAAGGAATGGGGGGGGATGGTGGAGAGGGTTGGGGGGGATGGATGGATGAGTGGTTTGAGGTTGTTAGATGGGTGGTTTGTGAGTTTAGGTTATGTTTGTTGTGGGGTGTGGGGGGGGTTGTGTGTTTGGGTGGTGTGGGTATTTTGGGTAGGGTGGGGGTGGTGGAGTGATTTGAGGTATGGTATTGGGGTGTTAGTTTGTGTTGGTTGTTGGGAATTGGTTTTATTGTGTTGGGATGGGTAGGAATGGGTTGGATTGGTTAATAGTGAGAGGGTAGAAGGGGGGGATTTGTTGGTAGTGGTGAAGTATGGTGATTGAGTGAGTAAGGGGTTATGATTTATAAAAAGGGAGTAGTGGTGGGTGATGGGTAAAGGGGTTTTAATGGTGGTTTATTGGGGGTGTTGGTTAGGGAGATAGTTTGTTTGGTATGGAATAGAGGTTGAGTTAAATAGTAAGGGGGAGGTGAGGTTGTAGTATGAGAGTTATTATAGTTAGATAGTAGAATAGTGTTTGGTTTATTGTGTTGGATAGATGTGGGAGGCTTGTAGGTGGGGGGTAAATGTATTTGGGGGGGGGGGGTGAGGAGG